>JASCZW010005074.1:0-145828 GCA_034211315.2 Aedes japonicus | reverse complement strand
CCAAATCACTATCTAACAGAAACCGATGAAGGTGCGTCTCCCGTTTAACAATAGTTCAGAGCTTGTACCACCTACAATATTGTGCAACCTGGTTTATGTTATGCTATGCTATGCTATGTACCAAAAGAGTTGTAATAATAGCATTTTGTCAGATGACAAGCAATATGAAAGTTTCATACGATTTACGAGACATTTGTTCTATGTACAAAATCTATGTTTACGAAACGAGTGAAAGCTAGTTTACGAAAATAAGTTTTCAGTGTTCCTATGCAGTTGACTTCTAGATCGTGGCCATAACTTTTGTGGTTTTGTAAGATGCGAAGGGCCCGTTCAGAATGAAAGAGGTGCTACCGACGGGCTTTGCCGCAATTTACGCTTAGACGAGGCTAGAAACAGTTTGTGAACGCCTCGACATCAAGTAGTTAAGGGACACGACCAGGAAGTGCAGTTTGATTAGCGTGGCAATTCTTTCAATGTTAATTCATTGATTGTCCTGAACTAAACACCAAACATAACTAAATTGCAATTCTAATTCTTCAATTATAATTTGAATACGTGCGGTATACGACAGCTGACTTTCAAATTAAAACGCTAAATCATAGAGAGATGCTGCTTTTGATATAGCAACTATGCAGCGTAAAAACAACATGAAACTTACAGTGGCATCTCAAATGGCTTGGTCACATTTATACGAACTACAGGGAATTACTCTCTCTATCTTTTCGGGGTTTGCCGTATATCATTGTGATGCAGAACTGTAAATTAAAGATTTTATGATCACATTCACTTTAAAAACAAAACTATTTTTAAAAACTGCGTGTTAGTGGAACGATTGTGATTGGGAAGCAGGTATAATTTCAAATCAACACTTCATTTTATCACTTTTTAATATAAAAAAATAGAAACACTTTTCAAAAAATCACTAGTAAACGCGTGCCAATTCTTTTAAATTCTATTGGAGAAGGCTTATCTTCTGACAGTTAGGCCTATTTCTTCTGCGACTTACAGACTTTTTCAGTGTCAAGTAATGTGTCAAGCCGACTTATAACTTTCTTTTTGTAGCATTTTTTAACCGTTCCAAAACGCCCTTATCTTAACCACCTACCCTAAGCTATCCTTGTTCCTTCCCATGGAGTTCATGTGGTCTGAATAGAATTGGATTTGAATTGGATATTGGCTCTGATTATACAAAATTCAGAAAGGAGAAAGAAACAAATGGCAATTTTCATTCAATTATCCTTTACAGGCTACAGTTTTTTCAATATAATGATCCCCAAAAAAACACAAATAAGAAAAGCAGGAATGAAATGAAGCTCGTTTCATAAATGATATCAAAACTGTTTAATTAACAATAAGTTTCTATCAAAGTTTGAATCTGATAGAATATTTTACAACCAGAAACACTGCCCGGACATGTCCGAAACGTCATGTTCATTCCGGTAAAAATATATTACACAATACCGTATTTATAATTCTTTGCACTCCATATATGTGGAAGCCCAACGCAGCGAATTGGTAGCATGAAGCTCACACTGACTGCTGTCTGCTGCTGAAATGTAGAAGAGAGCAAAACCGGAGGAACCGGCATTCAGAACAAGGATATTAAAAATTGAAAACTCATCAGGACTACTGGTCAGAGGACTGACCGGCCAGTGGAATCACCAGAGCTAGGACACTCTCCTCCAAGCGCACATATCGGAGCTCCAGCCGTTGGCCTCGTACGTGCGTGAGGCTGCTTAGTAGTTCTAGAGCCACACACCTCGTTGCGCGTACTCTCTATCTCTCGTTTGAAACTCTCGGAACTCCCCCCAGCAAGCAGAAGCAATTTATCCAGTTTCGTACTTTTATAATTTTTATATTTCGTTCGGATGCCTACTCCCGTGCACTGGCTGATGGAGGCAGCAGCAACGGCATCATGTCCCCGAAATTCGCTCGATGGAGCACACGACGTCGCCTACGATAACGACCACGACGACGACGACGACGGTGTGCGTCCTCTGAAAACGGGTGCACAGCGTTCCTGCCCCCACGTACGCACTCGGACACGTGAGGAAAACAAAAACACAATATCACAGAACCGTGATACTCGGCCAGAGACAGTGAGAAATCGAGGAGACAGTCGTATACACACATTTCTCGCACCAGAAATCTAAATTGGATGACGAAAACCTAAAATTTCATCTCATTAAATTTTCAGCAATCATACTCATACGGCCACGGTGGCAGTCCATGGAGGTGGCAACATCAGCGGGACAGAAGACCCTCGCCAGGCGCCCCGCCGTTTCTCCTCTCCGCGCGCGTTGGCTGACGGTCGACGGATTCTAATTCACTGATTTTTGAACTAGGACGAGTACTGACTGAAGTTTTGCGGGGCCAGCAGCTTGCGTTTGTAGTCAGCAGGACATTTCCAGGGAGTCCCGACTGGATTGGACGCAACGCGAAATGAGACAAGAAGATGTGACTCGGGACGGCGTGTGTCGGCGTTTTGAACAGGGTGGTGTATGCTGAGGGTGTGTATGTGTGCTGTTGTGCGCTCGTAGATTGCGAGTTTTCGAATTAATGTAGGTGAAGCAAGGCTGGTGCAGTAGAGAAAAGGTTATATCACGCCAGAGACAGATTGCGGTGGAGGAGCTTAATGAAGCGAAGTTTTTATTTTTGGCGGGGAGGTGGGGAGTGTTAACTGTTTTCTTATCAAGATGATAATCAATGTATCAAGAGATGATAACGCACTTTCTTAGAATAAAAATGTCATTTATTGTTCTCCTTTAAGCATTTGATCCTCCTGGAAGCAACTATTAATGGAATCAAAATTTCCAGAAATGCACTTCTCTTTCCTCTTCTAGAACTTAAAACTTTCATGGCCAATGAATTTTTGAATGTCATAGCAGAGCTACAGGGTAGCCACAAAATCGTAGTCCTAAAATTCCCGCATTTTTCGCACATTTTTGCCTCAATTTTTCTGAAAGTGAACATAAATTGTATTAAATGATATTTTTGAAGTTTCTGAGGAAATTGCTCAATCTGAAATTCTGTCTTGCTTCATTTAGGGAAAATGACGGATAGCAGCCACAAATCGGGCTTCTTGCGTATTGCGCAACATGGTTTGGTCTCTGATTTTGCAAACAAGAACAAAGATCACTCCATATCTTTCAAGTTTCTAGAAGCACGAGCATCGGAGAAAAATAGCAAAGCATTCGAGGTTGTTAAGTACAAGATGATACACGTGCGTTGCGTCCATATTGTATCGTTACGTCCATACATCGTTGACAGTTCGTAGACAGTTCTCTGAGCCCAGAAACGTTTCATTTATTGCAAATCCTCGCTACATCGTCGCATTTTCAAATTTTGTAGCTCTTATGTTAAATTTTGTAGCTCCTTCTTGGAACGACCAATAAGTTCTAAATGAATCCTAGAGAGTTTGAGCTGTTTCGTGGAATACCTGTAACTAGAAAAAAGAAGAAAAATTAGTATTTGCCTTTTAATTCCAACCACCTTTGATTATCTTGACAGGTACGCGTATTTTTTCAGTGTCGTATACTAATAACTCGACTGGCGAACTCAGTCGAGTTATTAGTACACGGCACTGAAGAAGTCTGCACATTATAGACGAAATAAGCGTATCTGTCAAAATAAGCAAAGGTGGTTGGAATTAAATGGAAAATACTAATTTCTCTTCTCATTTCTTGTATCAATCAGTTCTAGTCAAAAATTATCTAAACACAGTTTTTTTCTCTGAAATCCTGCAAGCAACGCCTTTGAAGACAGCATCGAGCTCTGCTGCCCAAATTCTTCCTTCACTTTGTTCGCAACCACAGCGCTTACAGGGTGCGGCAGAAAATAATGCGAAAATGTTCAAACTTGAGTGTTGGGTTTAATTCGTGTTGCTAGTGACTAATTTCTGTCGAAAGTGTATTTGTTTATATTAACTTTCAAGTTCTGCATCCAAACACTTTATTTGTTTTATAGCAAACTCGTCAAAATGTTCGCGAACGAAGTGATCACCAGTTTGTTGCAAGCCCAGAAGAAGCCGAAAGAGATTGCCAAGGTGGTAGGATGCCATTTGGCAACAGTTTACCGCATAAAAAAGTCCCTGCAGGATTGTCCTAAGCAGCGGAAGCCGGGAAGCATATGGCCGCGCTTTGCACGCACGCCGAACGTGATCAAATCGGTCCGTGCAAAAATTGCTGGGAACCCGGTGCGTTCCATAAGAAAACTTGCAAAGGAAGCCACTTTACTTATTTCGGAGAAATCCATGCGGAGAATCATCAAAGAATACCAGCATGCATCTTCCAGAGCCAGAGTGGGGCGCCACTTGATTTCGGATCGGGTCAAGGAACTACGAGTGACTCGTTCCAAGAGATTGCTTTCCTTGTTGAAGAAGCAAAAAATGATAATCCTGTTCTCCGAAGTGTAAATCGGTATTTTAAAGGACCAAGTGCTTCCCTGGGTGAAGGCCAACTTCTCCGAGGACCAAAACGCAGGATGGAGCGCCGTGTCACACGTCCAATCGAACCCAACAATAGTTGAACGATAATATGAAGTTTTGGCCGAAGGATTTGTGGCTCCCTAGCATTCCAGATCTTAATCCGTTGGATTATTCGATTTGGACATATGTTGAAGCACGAGCCTGCAAAACATCACACCCTAGTGTGAAAACCATGAAGTCAACCATAACACGCACATGGCAGTCAATGTCGGAGGACTACGTCCGAAAGGCATGCTCTGGCTTCCGGCGTCGGCTCGAGGATGTTATTAATAAAAATGGAGGGCACATTGAATAAATTTGTTTAAAAGCACTTTATAAACATAGCTGTACTCGGAAATGTTGATATTATTGCTTGAATTAGTTGAAAATGGGATTTGAAAGAAATAGAACAAATTTTCGCATTATTTTCTGCCGCACCCTATAGATGGTCTTTATCTACGAACGTTTCCAGACACATCTCAAGACGTTATTTAGCTATGTCCATGAGGTAAGCTATAACGACAGGGTTAATGCAGATGACGTAACACGTTAAAGGGTATGTTACTTTACGTCCTTCGACCAGATGCTGGGAACATAGGCTATTACATCGACGAGTTGAACACTACACCCGATAAGGTTAGATATGCTAGAAAAGTAAAGTTTGAGCCCAAGATATTGGTGTCGGAGGGCATTTCAACCGTTGGCATATCTAACCTTTACGAACAAAAGAGTAAGGGTGTGGCGATCAATACGAAAGTCTACACGTAGAACTATTTATCAAAAATGTTTTCTTTGGTAAAACTCCCCATAAAGATGAAGAGATTGTGTTCTGGCTTGCCCTAGCTTTGCAAAGGCCACTTTGGATTGGCTGACCACCAATAACAAACTGTTTGTACGTGAGGAAGACAATTTCCCAAACCTACCCCAGGTCCCAAGCAACACAAAGCTACATAAACTTGATTGTGACATAATTGTGTTGCATTGAAGTAATATTAACTGGTTTGAAACAGCTGTGCTGCTTGTGGCGCATCCAATCGATTCGTAATGGGCCATACTGTCACAGCCGGTGTTCGAAAATGGTTGAGAAGCCAGCAAACTTAAAAACTCAAATCCTGTATCACCACATGTACCAAAAACGCGGACCTCAAGGTGGTCTAGAACATGATGGCGAGGGTTTCGGAAATCTTGAGAAAGATTGGAGATGAAGCGCCAGTATCTGTCTAGTTGTTTAACACCTAAAACTCACACTGCACACTGAACACGATTGGGAATATTCGGTGAAGAGCTGACATCCTGTGTTTTAAGTACCCGTGGTACAAAGTCTTGAGGCGAGTTTAAGGATTTAACTCAAGAAGCTTTTCAAAGTTTCCGATAACCTGTGGGTTCATAGCTTCGCCTTGCAGTACTTCGCTAACCGCCATGCAACCTAACGCGTTACGAAGACACCGATACTGAATACATTCCAATTTGATGATGTGCGACCGATCCGCTGACTGAAAACAAAAACTACCGTATTCTATAACCGACAAAACCTGTGTCCGGTAGAAGATCTTGTGGATGTGCTCCCCACCAGGTTCCGGTAATTGGTCGAAGAAAGTTGATTCTTTGTTGGCACTTTCGCTTCAGATACTCAATGGGGGATCTCCAGATGCACTTAGAATCGAACCAGACCCCAAGATATTTAAATGACATGGAATGAGTTATCGGTGTACTCATAATTTGAGGCTTCAGTTGAGCTTAGCTATGCCTCCCAGAAAAATCGGCCAGCTCCGTTTTCTCCGTAGAGAATTCGATACCTAGCTCTAGTGTTCAAGTAGATAAATTGTCTAGGTATCCTTTAAGGGTTTCTGAAGGTCGACCCCATTGGGTCCCGTGACAGACACTACGCCGTCATCTGCAAGTTCTCTCGCTAAGGTTCTTCTTTTAGCATTTCTAAGTTATTGCTTTCACAATTCGCTTACTGTTTGCTCTCAACTTAGTGTTCTAAATGCACTTCCACAGTTATAAATTGAGAGCTTTCGATGCCAGGTACCATTTTTGCATTAGTATGATTGTGTGGCAAGTACAATCATACCCTATACCCAGGGAGTCGGGATATTTTCCGACCGGGAGAATTGAACCCAGTCACCTCCAGCCAGAGCTCGAAAAAATTGGCACCCTGGGACCAATCTGAAAAAAGACGGTCAAAAGTGTTTTCACACTTTTCTTGATATTTCAGCGCTTTGGTGTCTACGGAAAAGTAGGTGGAAATATTATTTTACATTGTTTTAAATACTTATCAAAAGTTTTACTTGAATGATACTTTACTTAAAATAAACTAACTTTGTGTGGGTACATGATAGAAGGTTGGTGTCCACAGCAAAGTTTTAGAACTATATATTTAACGAAACTTTGCTGAAGATAGTTAGAACCTATATCGAAAGCATTCTGATATCTGTGCCACAAAAAAGTAAAAAAAAAAACAAGTTTTAAGTTAGTCTTTATACTAAATCAATTATAAATCAGAATGCTTTCTATCTTCAGCAAAGTTTCGTTAAATATATAGTTCTAAAACTTTGGTGAGGACACCAACCTTCTATCTTGTACCCACACAAAGTAAGGTTATTTTAAGTAAAGTATCACTTAAGTAAAACTTTTAATAAGTATTTAAGACAATGTAAAATAATATTTCTACCAACTTTTCCGTAGACACCAAAGCGCTAACATATCAGGAAAAGTGTGAAAACACTTTTGACCGTCTTTTTTCAGATTGGTCCCAGTGTGACCCGTCGTGAACGCTGTCGTGAACGTTGTCCCTTTGTTCCTCTCATTCATTATAGCAAAGCACATACCCGGCTATTCAAGCGTCAAGAGATTTTGGTTGCTTGAATGAATGTTCTGGTAGCCAATCATTCATTTTCGCGTTCGTGAGTGATTTTTTCTGCCACAGGTACTTTTTTTTTCAAATATTCCCGAACATGCCTGAAGGCAAAGGAAGCCAAAAGGCGGAGCTGTAGCAAACGATCTATTGCCAAAATCGCTACAGAGTTTGTGGTTCGAAATCGAGAAAAGGCATTTTGCAGGATCTTTCGAGAAGCGGCTGAAAATACGTACAGGCAAAATATGTTGGTGTTTCCACTCCATTGATTCTTCAAATGAATGACTGTTCTATCATCTTCACGGTAGAACGTTGAAATTGTATGAGTTGTTTGCGCTTACTTACATTCATTGCATTCTGGAACGAATGAATGATGAAAGTAAAGCAACACCATACAAGTTGATTAACTTTGCACAAGAGATTCATGAAGGCAAATTTGTGTTTACTTCATGTTCGCTACGAACAATACATGATGACTAATATGTTGTCTCAGTTATGGTGCAATTTGAGAATTGAATATGAGATATTTAAGCTCTGCCTTCAGCATGTTGTTGCTTTGTAGTTGCGCCTTTACCAACTGAGCAAAGAGAGAACCTGCTTAGGTACGTAATTTGAAAATTACACTCCCGTTTCAATGTACTCAAGTTTGAGTACAATTGTATACCACTCTCTTCTTCACGGAAATGTTACTCAATTTTCGTTAAAAAGTGGATCAACTCAATTTTTGAGGTAGATCCACTTCTTGAAAATTGAGTAACATTTTCTTTTTCCCTGAAATCGATAAGAAAGTCAAAATTTTTATAAATAACTGTCCTACTTGCAAAAAATGTAAGTACGACAGAAAACCTCCAAAATTAATACAAAAACCAATACCGCGGGAAAACCATTCGAAAAAGTTCATGTAGACATTTTCTTCATGAACGGAAGAAAAATGCTAACTATTGTAGACGCTTTTTCTAAATTTGCAAACGTCATCGCTCTTGAATCGAGGACAATTGTAGACCTTAAAAGAGCAATCACAGAACACATCAGAGTTTTTGGCAGACCAGAAACAATAGTTAGCGACCAAGAACCAAGTTTGACATCCATTGCCTTTATTGGATTTATGCAAGACTTAAACATTGAAATCCACCATGCTAGTTCGAGTAGCTCGAACGGAATAGTGGAAAGATTCCACTCGACGCTTATTGAATTATATAGGACTCTTAACACAAAAATACAAAGATTTGGAATTTTTTCGACAAAATTAATATATTCGTAGATATTTACAATAATACAATTCACTCAACGACTGGATTCAAACCAAAACACGTAATTTTTAACTATCAGAACGAAACAAGTACGGACGAAATTTTACAAAATTATAACAAAGTTCAATCCGCCATAAAAGTACAAATGGAAAAACGTAAAAGACAGGTTGAAAAAGAAAACAAAGCCAAAAGCTCACCTAAGGAGTTAGAACCAGGACAAAACATTTACGTAAAAGTTAACCAACGTATCACAAAGGACAAAGATCCATACAAGATTTCAAAAGTAATGCAAAACGAAGAACTCACTTTTAAAGACACATATGGCGTTAAAATTCACAAAAATAGGAGTTAAAGAATAAATTTTCCTACTTATTTCAGACTCATTCAATGGACTTCAGCATCCATCTATCATGACGTATCGACAAGAAACGGACTATTGATGATTAAATTGGACGCAGTACACATTAAAACAGGGTACGAACGAATAATTCATAAGGTAAATCTAGAGGAGATAAAACAAAATATTGTTTACATTGAGAATTTAGCAAATACTATTAACATATCGGATCACTTAGAACAAACACTGCAATTCAAAATCAAGAAGGCATACGAAAAATTGTTAGGATTTTACCCAAAACGCGTCAAAAGAGGACTTTTAACGCACTAGGAAAAGTAATTAAATTAATAGCAGGTAATCCTGATCAAGAAGATTTGGATTTAATTAATCAAAATGTAGAAACATTAGAACTTAACAGCAACAAAATCATTGACAATCAAATTAAACAAATAAAAATCAATAATGTTTTACAAACCACTATTAACAAAGTTTCAAAAACTCTTAGATCCATTAAAGAACACGTACAGATGCAGAACACAGCACTTAGGAAAGACCTAGAATTAATCAATTTAATTTTAAACATTGATATTCTTATAAAAACTTTGGAAGACTTGGAAGAACAAGTCGCTTTCTCGAAAACCAATAGCTTGAACAAAAATATTCTTGGTATAAATGAAAAAGACTATATTTGGAAATTCTTAGAAAATCAACAAATTGGCATAAAGTTTGAAGATGAAATTTATAAATTTGTACAATCAGTTGTTTCGTTACAAAACAATCACATCATTATAATTGTCAAACTTCCCATAATTGAACCGAAGCAGTACACATTGATGCAGTTGGAACCAGTCAACGTAAATGGAACGAGGATCGACACGAGCATCCGCTATGTGGCTTACAATCAACAGACATTCTATGAGCAGAGCGAAAAGTGTTTCATCTGTAATAATAACTTCCCAGTAAACGACGAATGTATCTTCAACATCCTAACTAATCAGAAAGCTAAATGCCCGATGTACAAACAACCAGTCCAACCAATAATCAAGGAAATCAGCACTGGTACCATTCTCATCGACACATACAAAGCAGTATTAATCCAGGATTCATGTGGAGAGTCTCAACTAATTTCCGTACCAACCATCATCGAAACAGGTAACTGCACAGTTACAGTGCAGAATCTTACGTTCAAAAGCAATACTAAAATCATAAATCATCACGAATATCTCACACCAATATTCGGCAAAGAGATCGAAATTATTAAACAGAAGACCGACATCAACGAGATACACCAAATGAATCTCGATAATTTAAAGGAAATTCAAAGACTTAAATTTCACATGACCAGCTCCCAGACACTTGGAGGAATAGCCATTGCCTCCATTGTCTTTTTTACCCTTAACCATATTCTGCATTCGTAGATTCAAAAAGTCAACCAGAAGTCAACCTTATCAAGTCCAGAAGGAAGATACCATCACTCTACAAAAGACCAAAAGAAAGCCCGACATCAATCCATTGGGCAACACCCAGAAGACAGCAACCGTTTCAAAGGATGGGACAATCGGCCTGACAGAATCCCTCTTTCCCGCACCGAGGTTCGTTCTTACGAAAGGGTCAAACAAGCCAATCGAGGACGCTTGACACTTAGGGGGAGACGTTATGACGGTTCCCGCCACCACCATAGAGATGCAACACCAATAGTTCCACCTGAGCCCATAGCAAAACAACCAACCGTGCTTGGCCCATTGCACGCGCATAAGGATAAAATGATGACACGCGCGAGAATTACCAAGCATGCGGACAAAGGTTTCACCGGAATCACGCCACATGGAGGAATGCCGATTCAGCAGACTTAGTTAATAAAAAGTGAAGAAAATCGAAATATCAGTTAGTTCTAAGTGTGATGTTGTAGCGATAAGTAAAAATCGTTAATAAATTTATTTTTTTATGCTAACCAGATTGGAAATAGCATAACTTATATATATATATATATATATATATATATATATATATATATATATATATATATATATATATATATATATATATATATATATATATATATATATATATATATATATATATATATATATATATATATATATATATATATATATATGCATTTCTGTTAGCACAGTCAAACTAAAACATCCTTCCATTTGTAGCAGATTCCCAGGAGACAATGTTTCGGGAACAAGTTTATATTTATGCATTTATGAGACCAGAACTATTAAAATGGTGCATAAACATTAACTCTGTGTTAAATACATCCGGATCAATTTTGACCCAAATATCTTATATGTGCACCATGGGTCAGATTTGACCCCCATATCTTAGGAAGGTTAAACGTTACTCAAAACTCTGAGTATCGAATGGAAGGAGAATGCAGTCAGAATGGATGTTCTATTAGTGATCAGGATCACAAGCGTGTCGTGGAAACATTTAAGCTGAATCCCAATGCTCTGGTCAGGGATGTCGCCAAAAAGTTGAGTCTATGAATCCATGAAGCTATTGGCAGTCTGCATTAACGTAGATTTCGTCCTCTATTAACGCGTCAATTTTGTAAATTTCGAGTCTTATAGAATTTCGTGACAGGATTTCAGGTTTTTTCGTCCTCCCCAGAAGATAATCTTAGCTCACTTTTTCAGCGTGGTGTGCATCCAAACATTGAAAGTAAAAAACAATGTTAGTTTGATCAATATTGCATACCATGCTGAGAACCAACTGGTTTTCCAAAAGATCCGGAACATCAGTTTAAGTGACCATTCCATGGAAGTAGTCCCAAATCGAGAGTTTCTTTGCACCAAATGAAACTATCGCGCGTGAAATTTGGTTTTCCCAGATTTTCCCTAACAAATAATTCAAAGATTTCTGATTTCGCCGCGCTGAACCGCACACTTAGAAAAAATCGTGTAAATATATGACCAAAAGAATGCACATAAATGGAGCGGCCTTTAAACTTTAAATGTAACTGTACACAGAAAAAAATAATTAATTTTAACAAGCGCGTAAAATTTCCCCTCGAGTAATTCCAAGGCAAAGGAGCGTAAACAACGATATTGTTTGCAATCTTTCATACAACTGGCTAGATTTAGGCGTTATCTGGCTTAAATTTACATGAAATATATTTTCTGCCAAATCTAGCATTCCCTTTATGTGCATTAGATAACGCAGAAAATTCAGTGTTTCTTTTTATCTGTGTAAATTTAAACTGTTACTCTATTTCGACGTATATCAAATTGATGTATTATTTCAAGCCGATGTAAATGTTCGATAGTAGACAATTATACTTGAAACGAATTTTCAACGAAATGAAATGATAGAGAAATGAATATCCAGGATTGTTAATTTTGACCCCAGTGTTCTAATCATGGAGTGCTATTACATGTATGTGGAAGACTCTATAGTAAAAAAGGTCAATTTTCCTTTTTTGCTCTGCGGAAACAACTTCAGAAGAAAATATACCATGACGCGTGATGACAATATTACATCTGAGGAATGGATTTAGATTTGGCAACCAACAGCGACTTGCTAGTGTGCAACTAATAGTCGATTTAAATATGTGCACTTCGGTTTACTGCCACAGGAAGTGGTGATCGCCTAGAGTCGAAGTAGGGTAACGGGATGTAATGTTAGCCTAGCTCCTTGATTCGGCCTATGTACCAAATATGTCATTATTTCTTCGATAATCAACAAAATCATGTTGCTATCAGCATGACCGATTTATTTCAAGGCAATTGAGACACAACTAATCAAATTATAGTAGTTCACTTCCGCGTAGTTTTCGATTTCCTTGACTTTTTAGACACCATGACATTACTGGTTAAGCAGAACAGATTATCTATACGATCTTCGAATGATCTAAATTTGCCGAAATTGAACCTATAAACCAAATAATGCTGCCAAGATGTACAGAATATAGTCACATGTTATAAACTAACAGGTAACATTGGTAACATAACAATGATTTAACAAGCAAACGGTAGACCCAATGTTAGGGACATATTTTTTTTCTATACTCCCAACTATGGCCTGTTTTATGAAAAGCGTCATAAAAATGTTGTTATTGGTAACATTTACAGTACAAATGTCTGAGTTCCGGTTGAATGTTGTTCATATGGCTCATATTAACACAAATTAAAGGAACAAAGTCTGTGTAGAGTGAATTATAATGTTTCGATTGTCGAATGACCGCTAAATCATATGTAAAAATCATTTAAGTGTTTCTTTGCAGTTTATGTATAGTTTTATTCGTGAAATTGTTTGTTGGGTAGAGCGAATACAGCTAGGAACGCCTTGAATCAGAAAATCAGGAAGAAACTCGTACGAAGATTGCATTTTATAAAATATCAATCGAATGGGACGAACTTGCATCCATGATGAGACCCAATTTGGTACCCATAGATCGATATTACATCCATATCTCTCGAAAGTTTCTGACTTTATAAAACGAGTTGTATAGCTTTTCGTGATACATACTACCAAATGGCTAATTAAACATATCTTAGGAAGTGTATAGCTAGTTAAATTTTGTTTCCAGCTCAAATACTTTATGAGTTACAATAAAAAATGTAATCGATTGTTGCATATTAGGCTGAGTCAAGGGACACATACCCTACAACTGATGCGCAGATGATGCGTAGGAGAGAGGAGAGGCTTTTCAGTTTACATGAATGGTCTTGTAATTTCAAAGGACAATGGCGAGCAACCAATATAACTTCTGAAGGTCGTGTAATATTATGTTATTTTGATGGATTATTTTTATTCTTCATAACGATTATTGGAAGTACCCTTAATAGAACATAGAGATGCAGCAGCAAACCATTAAGTCGACCTAAACTGTGTGTTTTTTCAAATTGCGTGTCATGTACTTTTCATATTTATTTAGTGTGTATGTGGAGTTTCAATTATTCACAGTCGCATGCAAGCTTCTAAAATGGACATCGTAGACCGTGTTGGATAACCGGAGAACCTTTTTTCTTCGATAGGCTGATCTACAACACTCGACCGGGGCTTATGAGATGAACAGTACACACTTAGAAATTATGAATTTTACACGATACGTAATTCATGTTTGTAAAAAGTCGGGTAATGTAAAGAAAGATTTCGTGTAAAATTATGTCCCCTGAGGCTGACACATACGCAATTCGACGAAAGACGTGTTTGATTGAATGTAAAATTGAAGTTCCATTAAATTTTAAACGTAAAGCTTAGAACTGCTGTACATGCATGCTTATTTAAAATTACATATTTATTGCTTGCAGAAAAGTTTATCGGTATGCCATTTGTCGTCCTTTGACATTATAATATTAATTCTAAATCTTGCCACTACGATAACGCAGCAGTCTATCTTTGCTAAATGAAGCTATAGAGAGTTGCTGTTTTCGGCAAAAAAATCAGTATGTCATTTTTCGCCTTTTGACATAATCAGGTAAGTTCACAGTTCAAGAACAGTGATCACACATCTAAGTTAGAACAATACGTTTTAAAAAATTGTGTACAAACTCAAATCAAAATACGTTAAAACTTCGTTCAAAAACAAACTAATGTGTTAATGACCACATGATCTAATGAACCAAGTATTTGCGTAGAGTTATTTTAGTTCTATTTAGACAACGATATCAGAAGGATCCCCAAATAATATTCTAGTTAAATCATAACTTACATTGAGCGTTATATGGAGCGTTAAGAGCAAAGAAGGCAAAAAATGTGCGTTGCCAAAAACGGAAAACTACAGAAGATGGCAACTCTCTATAGCTCCATTTGATAAAGATAGGATGCCGCATCATCCCTGCGCCAAGATCCTGAACTAATATGATGTTGTCATAAGACGACAAATAACATTCTAAGAAACTTTGCACAAAACGGAAACTCTCTAGAGCTTCATTTTGCAAAGATAGACTGCGGCGCCATCTCTGCGGCAAGATCTGTAACTAATCTGATAATGATAAAAGATGACAAATGACTTAATGAGAAACTTTGCGAATGACAGCAGCTCCCTAGCGGTGCTGGAATTCTCACAAAAATATCAGTTCATCGTGCGCTGCCTTTTCACTTGGGAGCTTCCCGTTGCTCTTTTCACACGACAACGTTTCTTGAGTGAACTTTCTGGGATGAGAGAATGAAACATCGCGAACTTTTTCTACTCGAGGCACCGAAGCGAGGAAACGAATAAAATCAGATCTTTTTTTTACTCTATATCTATACACCACATTCGTTCTCTAAAAGCACACTGCGCATTTCATGGAAATGAAATCTAGACAGAAAGATATCTCGCACATATGACATCCCGCAAAATGACTGTGTGGCCGGGGAGGTTGGTGTTGAATTTGTCATCGATGCGTCACGCCATTCCAACAGAAGTTTCCTACCACTCGACTTTTGCGGCGGCAAAATACTTGAAAAACAAACATCACAACTCACGTGAACATTGCCTACACATACTCGCTAGGGAATAAAAACAAAGCCGAGGAGATATTTGATCTCGAATACGAGTGAATCGGATCTCGAATACGAGTGAAACGTTTTGAGATGGAGAAACAAAAGATCTTTCGCGATGAGAACTGAAACGTTTCCTTTCTCTGCGCTTTCATGAACTTTGAATTGTAGTTCTTTGGACTTGGACTTTGTACTTTGGACTTTGAGTTCGAAGTTCCTCGGTGATATATCATTGAACTGAGTAAAGAGTGAACGTTTTTTGAAAATGATTTTTACAACACTGCTCCCTAGCACTTCATTTGGCAAAGATAAACTACAGCGCCATCTCGGTGGCATAATCTGGAACGAATATAATAATGTCTAATGAAGACAAATGATATATTGAAAAACTTGGTCGAAGACTGCAGCTTTCTACAACTAGTCTGGAATGTATTGTATGCAATTCTGTTCACACATCGAAATCAAAACGTCATTCCCTTTGCATTCCTGGTGGCCAATGTTACTAGAACCAAGTTTTTCTACCGTCAATGCATTTTTGAGACCATTACCTTTTAAATTGGGTACAAACATTGCGTCTTGGTTGAAATTCCATAATTCTAGAAAGACGAGCCACACAGTGCTGTTCACTGCCCATTTTTCAGGGTGAAATTTATGAAATGATACCCATACAGTAATCGATAATCCTATACCCTTTTGTATTATCCGTCCAAGGCAGTAATAATTCCACCAGTTTGAACCAGTTCTCGTGCCACCTCCGCGCTCAACAGTTTTCTGAACGTTCGTATCCAGAAGTTCCTCGCCTGGTTTTATCCATGCTTTTGACCGCCACTCTGTTCCCAATATCTTAAATTTTCTTTCACTAGACTTCAGAACCTTTTTTTTCTTAAGCCCGGGGTGTTGTCGAACATTTCCTTCCACGACCGAATAAGTTAATTACCATTGATAGCAGCTTTAAGCTGGGAGCTGAAATGACAGCTCTATTGAAGATTTCAAAATGTCCCGCATTACATTCCAAGAAGACGTTAAGTCAGTTGTAATTATATCAATAAATAAATGAATAATTAAATAAAATGCTTATCATGACAAATACGCGTATTTCTTTTACAAAATGCAGATTTCTCCAGTGTCGTGTTCTAATGCTCTAGTATTAGTACACGACACTAAAGAATTCTGCACATTGTAGACGAAATACGCGTATCTGTCAAGTTAATCAATAAAGGTAGTTGGAATTAAATGGAAATTACTAATATTTCTCCTCATTTTCTAGTTACAGGCATTCCACTACAAAGCTCACACTCTCCAGGATTAATTCTCCTTCATTGTCTTGCAATGTGTCTCATGTGAATCTCATACCTTGCTTCAATTTGCACTGGAACATTATCACTGATTTTCTGTGATCTACTGCCGTTATAAGCATAACTGTCGCATTTCTATATGAAACTCCACAGAACATGGGGCAATAAAGCGTATAACGGCAGTTTAGTTGTGGAAGAACTACACTGCGTTTTTTTGTTGTCACCAGTAATCTTCGTTGAATATTGACAAAACCACTTTGGTGTATGATTCCATCTGACGGTCCAAATCCAAGCAAACCATGACTGTATAACTTCTTTATCGATAGCCATATGCCATTTTGTTCAACATTTTTTTGTCAGTTTCGTATCGTTAACCAAGGCCCCGGGAATCGATTTCGTTTCCAGCTATAGGCCTGTTGAAGTTGAAACAGCACCAATTGTCTACCATCTGGAAGCCCTAAACTATGAGGTACGCCGAGAATTTCACATTTTCAAACCCCAGAATCAAAATAAACTGTTGCTGTCCCTGCCTGTGGCGTTACTTTCCTTATAACCTCAGACGGATTTTCCCTACCAACCACCAACTAACCGATCTCAAGTGCCATTCAGTTTTCGTGCCCCGCAGGGGGTGAACTGCGCGTGAAAATTCGGTAAACGCACCTTGTGTTGCGTTGCGGCAGCGGAGGAGCGGCACGCGCGGTCGGAATTTTGAGTGCGCGTTGTTTAAAATTCTACCCCTCCCCCTACCGCACATCATAATAGCACTTGAGAGCAGCGCACTTCACGGTGGTTTTCCAGCTGATGAGATTGTTGCAAAAATTGATTGAATCGTTTTGGTTTTGGATTTTTCGCCGTTTGGGAAACGCTGCGGGCTAAAACATGTTTAGTTTGGTAATTGAATTTGATTCGTTCGTTCGTTTCGTTTTTTTTTGCTACTTACTCTGCGCCGTAATTAAAATGTATTGTGCTCTACATTTCATCTTTTATTATTGAACATAATAAAAAGAAAACCAGAAAATGCAAATTTTAATCGCTTGTTTCCTGATGTCCGTATGGCGGCCGACCCTCCAAACAAAACGGCTCGATTGCCGAATGCACATCGGATCGTGACTGAGCCTCGGTTGTATCTTTCCTTGATGCTGTCGCTTCTGTTCATAATGTCGAGAAAAATATTGCAACACGACGATGGCGACACAGGCAACAGGGCATCAAGCCACACGGCCAGGGCGACTAAAATTGCCCTTAAATCGATTGCTACCGCGATGCTACCGGTCTACTTCTGTGGGTCCAGGCCCGCAGCGCCCACTACCGGCATACAATCGAAGCTGCTGCTGCTGTGTGTGGGTTGTTGGTGGGTAGCCAGAAGCCAAACCGCCCAAGAAGACACGAATTCGTGTTTTCCGATTGTTCTTTCCATTCGGCAGAGGCTGATATGCAAAATCGAGACAGAGGGAGAAAATCCGTGAGGGTCCGATAAATTATAATAATCATATTACGAGTAATATGTTTATTATTGTGGAAAAGTGTATCGACAAAGAAAGAGACGATTTCGCGACGGTCGACGACAGTGCCTTCTGGTAGCGTGCGACGGTGTACTGATTTCAATGTCTCACGGATACTTGGAATGTCTGGGAGCCTGGAAGGTAATTTACATTTGTGACCATTCCCACGTCCCCAGCTGGAGTATCATAAACCTCTGAGGCATTTGAAAGTATTATATCTTAATTGACAGTGGAGTACGATGATGTTGCTTATTGCTTGCAGTTTTCTGAAACAAAATGAATGTAAATGTCATTCCTAGTATCCTTTTGGCATGTAAAGCTTATTAATTATCATACTCTGCTTATTGCCGTTATACAAACTCAGTGTTGTAGGTGCATTTCCTCAATTCTAAATTAAGAAGTTTAGAGAGTCCAGAGATTTTCATTTTTTAAATATTCCTGAAGCAAACCGAGAATGAAAACCAGACCTCATCAGCTTAAAAAAATAACAACTGTTTGCAAGAGACTGTAATGTGCAAGCAGTGGCCAAGTTTTAGAAGATCGCAGCAAGCGATGGCCGCAAACGGTTAAGTTTGTGCAAGCTGTCACGTTATTTGCTATTTTGCGGATACCAGACTAGTGAAATCATTTTACCCATGTTTTTATTGGAAATAGTTGTAGTCTAGTTCAAGTGCATTTATCTTTATTTTTGGCAAATTTTGTGAAAAATAACGAAGAAGAGGACAAAATTATAAATAAGAACTTCAAAAAAGAACTTCAATTCGATAAACTAAGACTTGTGTTTGTTTTGTTCCGACATCGGCTCCGTAAAGCTAACGCAATTGAGCCTCTCAAATAAATGAACTAGATAAAAAAATAAAATAAACTAAGCCGAGCTAGTTGCTGACCGGCAGAAGGCAGTTAGTATTTTTCGCCGATCAGAACCAGATCACCCGGACACCGAGAAAATGACGATGATCTGTCCATTACAATATAATATATCCAAAAAAAAAAACCCTCCAGATTAGTAAATAATTTATTTTTTAAACTTTTAAACACGAAACGTTCTAACGGCTTATTTTGCATAATAGCACTGTGTGGTGTGGTTAGTTTGTACACATACATGAATTTAACTGTTTTCTCGACGTAGTGCGAGAATGCATTATTCAACAAAAACACACATGTCCCATCCGAGTGATTTTTCCTATGAAATGGGATGAAGTTGGTGTAAACCATGGTATGTATGATGTATACTGCCTGTAACCGCATATCAGTCCCATATTGAAAAACAGCAAACCGAGAAAACGATCATTCAAGTTGGGAAAGCATTTTTCTTGATTCAGCCTATTTGGCGTACTTTTTTAGTCTATATTTTGATAGGTTATATGTAATAGTATGCATTGTTCACAATACAATAAAAACTAAATGAAAAAAATGTGTTTTTGAGGAAAAAAAACGCATTGGGACAAAATATGCAGTTACTTTGTCCATCAAGCATAAATGTAACCGCATACCAGTCCCATTCTGTTTGTTCAACAATATCGCTCTGATGCGGTATGCTTTATCATGGGGTTCGTTCAAATATTACGTAAGACATTTTCCGACCACTTTAACTCTCCCTTCACCATGTAGTACATTCATAAGATATGATCAACACCCCTCCCTTTCCATGTAACGTGGACAAAAATGTAGAATTATAAATTTTGAACATAAAAAGAATCGAAACCTGCTCCCGTTATTTAGCGTATTATTTTATATTTGACGGACTGGAACGAGTTGAAAATTGCTGTTCTAAGCTTGAGTTGCACGGAGATTTGTGGATTTGATGCGATGACAAGAGCTGGTAAGTTATTTCTATCCGAAATCGTGAAAAAATGCAAGGGTTTTGGTCGAATTTCACTTCTTTCGTGTCGGATAAGAAAGAAAGGGATCATGGCAATTCGATAATGAGAGCCAATTCTTATTTTCAAATGCAGATCAGTTTTAAAGCACTCTGGTGAGGATGCAAAATGTGGAAGTTTTTGTTCCATAAAAGCGGAAAAACTTGTGTCAGTGGATAATGATCCTCAAGATGATGCAGCTTTATATGGTCCATCTTCAAATGCAGATTGAAGAGAAGTTCCTCGATGCATTGAATGATGTTTCACGTTTTATGCATGCGGATCATGATTCACATAGTAGCTTTTTTGCCGCAGAGACGGAATCAATGAACACCGGAACAAAAACATCGCAATAAACAATTTCGGAATCGTGACTTAACAGGAAGACTGCACGGCGCCTTGCTCTTGTTGTACCCAAGTAACCATTAAGCACTAAAAGTGGCATTACATCAGCATTATATCTGCATATAAAGCAACACCTCAATGTCTTGAAGCTCTTTATTCAGATATAATGCTAATATAATGCTAAGAAAGGCGAAATAACGTGCTTATATAGTACAGAAGTGACAGCTCGTAAATAGCATTAGTAATGATATATTAATGCACCTTAACATAACTGTCAGTTTTGATAGCCCGTTTTAGGCACCGCTAATGCTATTATGCTGCAGTTATCAACGGTCTATTTCCGATTTATTTTATGAACTATTTCTTTTTTGCTTCTTCTTATTGATGGTATTAGCAAAATAAAGGAGTTTAATGCATGCAATAATGAGCTATAAATAAACCACTTAGTGTAAATTCATGTTATTAGTAATGAACGGGTTTATTAGTATGCGTAAAGTAAGATTTTGAAAATTCACTATACTGCGGAATTTCTTGTACTGCGTCTTGAAGCAAGGTATCATCCTGCAGAGATCATGGTTGGACCGCTGCCTTTGCTGCCTGTGCCTGGCTATGAGCGGTTCCAGAATTGTTATAGCTTTCATCTCCGTATCTACGAACGAATTTGAAGGCGTAGAACTGGCTAATGGAGATGTAGTTGTTTCTGGAACCAAATCATCGATATGTGTGTAAGGTTAAAAAGTATCGTAGTTTCGATACAATTTAACTTTACGCCTATAATTTCCACTTTTCAAAGTTTTTTTCAACTTATTCTCGTCCATACAGGTTCTGTTGAAACCAAATTACTTTTCAATGCTTCTGTAAACAAGTTCTTAGCATTATTTAATAGCCTTATATAAGCACTAAATACAGATATAAAGCATGTATGCTGTGAACATGATAAATACTTTTATGCATTATAACAGCCTTATTATGCACATATAATGCTGGCGATAATGCTAAGTTTTGGTTGGAGCTTGAATGCATTTTTGCTGCTAATATGAAGCTTGCATGCCTAACATATGCTAATATAGAACTTTTAAGCAACATATAGGCTGATTTAGTGCTATTATCAAGCTAAGGTTTAATGCTTATGGTTACTTGGGTAATTTTGGAGAATTTCGGATGCGTCAAAGAGTGCGGCCATTAGTATTCCAAATACATATTATCGTCAAGTAAGGATCCCTGTTTCTTCACACTTAGTTTTTTTCGCCGAGAATCCAACAGCCGATTGTTTCGGCATTTCAGTTTACTAAGACTCGTCGAATAAACTACCGAGGTTCAACTAACAAATGGAAACTTTGCCGAAAATCGACTAACAAACGAAAATTTTACAGAAACATCAGCAAAAGTGACTGCCGAGTTGATCGGCTGTTGGAAATTTTGCCGAAGTAAATTGAGTGTGTTCACTACAGTAACTATGTAAAAGATGAGGACTTGAAGTGCTGCAAATTATTTACAAACAAACAAGTAAAACTAATTTCAGCTGACTACTTTGATCTGGAAGGTCAATTTAAAAAAAAAAAGCCAACCTCGAGGCATTGACGCTGACTGGAAAAACCAATTAACTTAAAACCATTTTACCATTGGTTGAGGAAGAGAAGAAGAGATCTTTAATTGAATCATCTCAAACTGGTATTGGTAGAAAGGATTTTTATTCCAATATTATTCCTGTTTACAATTACATTTTTTGCTTTACTTATTATTTTATTTTGTCTCTAAGAAGGGTTAAACATTTGAGAAATACAACCATAATTCTAAAAGGTGTTCAATATGTTTATTTTACTGTCACTTCTAAAACGGGACTCATATGCGGTTACTTCAATAATGGGACTCATATGCGGTTACTTTCAAGATTTGACAAACCGACCTGATATTTTTTTCACATTTTTTGTAAATAACTGCTAAATTTTATTATTGCTTTCGAAAATATGATAGAAAATAAGGCAATTGCGCAACATAACTCAAAAACGTCAAAAAGTAATATGGGACTGATATGCGGTTACAGGCAGTATACACTACCAAAATCTCGTGTAAATTTCTGTCCCTGAGATCGACACATGCAAGCGTCCTTTAGCGCATAAGAATGTGTTGAAAGAGATGAGAAAATAAATTCCACCGAACACATCTTTTGTCGAATTGCGTATGTTTCAGTTTCAGGAGACACAATTTTACACGAAATCTTTCTTTACGTTCCCCGACTATTACATTCCCCGACTTTACGCTTCCGGACTATTTACAAACATGGATTAGGTCTCTTGTAAAATTCATAATTTTTAAGTGTGTATGTATGATATATACTACCACCCATTGTAGCACGGGAACTAAGTCCGAAAGCAATGGGCTCTCCTCGCTGTTATCAAGCTTTAATAACCACTGATTATCCTAATCATGCCATAGTTTGAAGAGCCAAAACGGTTTGAGTAGATCGATAGGCAACATAACTTATACGTTTTCACAGGAATATAAAGAATCTCCTTCCAACAGCAAGACTGAACAATTGGTCATAAGCATGAGGCCGCCCCAATGGGTTGAAAGCAGAGCTCGCCCTCTATTCACAAACTGTTAGATATGGGGAGTTGGCATGCCACTACCCCCATCCAGAGTGCTTCAATCGAGTGCCCTGATGGTCCCTAATTCCCATTGCATATTTATATGTAGTGTATATATTTATGTAAATGAAAAATACTACACGCATTCGTATCTACTTATTATACATGATCTTCTTTCGCTTGATCCTGAAATGCAAGAAATTATGTGAAGTGTTATAGTGTAGAGTACTGTGGTTCGCGCTTATGCATGTTTCTGTTCGCTTTCAGCGATAGCAGCAATTCACCAAAATCTTAGTTTGAGGTATCCTGAATTCATGCACGAATATGGATTTCCGGAATAACTGACGCGGTTGATTAAAGCAACGATAGATCGAGTGATGTGTGTCGTTCGAGTATCAGGGACGCTCTCGAGTCCCTTCGAATCTTGGAGAGGGTTACGGCAAGGTGATGGATTATCGTGTTTGTTGTTTAACATTGCACTGTGTGATTCGGTGTGATTCGAAGAGCTGGGATAGACACGAGTGGCACGATCTTCAGGAAGTCGCATATCCGGCGTCCACAAAGTTCCGCACGATGTCCGTTTTCGACGCGGTGCGGTGCCGTTCTTTGAACGTACATACTTCTGAACGGAGTTGCTTCACTATTTTTGCCATCACGGTTACAGTTCGACTGATAGAGCTGTCAAATTTTGTCTGCGGACTGATGGGTAACTATGATTGATGCTCCATGGGTAGTTTTGTCAGTGCGGATGAAGCTAAACCCATAAAAATTCAGAAATTTGTGTCCATTTTTTTAATGCAAACGTCTGGTATGATCGTTGATGTACATCATTTTGGTCTTGTCCACTTGATTGCAAGCGGATAATGAGTAAGGAAGTGCGCTTTTTGTTGGATAGCAACCGATCAATGCTGTATGGAAATTATCTGTCAACAAAACGTAGTAGTCTTAGAGTTGAATTCAATAAAGATTTTTCATTACTTCTATGTCAACACTTAACAAACTTGGACGTGTTCATTATTCCACTCTGCCTATTTAATAGGTTATGGGCCCAGGACAGTAAGGAAGTTGAGTTTTATTTCAAGATCGAAAACGATATCAAGATGTCTAAAGAGAAGCTCTGGCTGTTTAACGGCAGCAATTTCGGGAATTGGAAATTCCGGATTGAAGTCCTGATGGAAGACCGGAACTTGCTTGGCTGTTTGACGAAGGCTATCGACGAGGAAGAGTATGCGAGGGATCTGGCGACGGATACTGCGGAAATCCGTGCACAAAAGAAGAAGCAACTCGAAGAACGATGGGCCTTGGACAGAAAATGTAAGAACCTCCTGATTCATCGGATTTCTGAGGACCAGCTAGAGTATGTCAAAGACAAGAAGACGGCCAAAGATGTCTGGGACGCCCTGAAAAATGCTTTCGAGCGCATTGGGATTGCAGGCAAGCTTATATTGAAGAAGCAATTCCAAGAGCTAAAACTGGCTGAAAGCGGAGACGTGAAGGCTTTCTTGCTTCGCTTCAAAAAGATTCTGCGAGAATTAAGGGCGGCGGAAGTCAACATGCAGGAAGAAGATGTGGTGTGTCAGCTTTTGCTGGCGCTGCCCAAATCCTACGAAGCGCTCATAACGGCCGTGGAGACGATAAAGCCTGAAAATCTTACACTGGAATATGTGAAGAAGCGGCTCCTGGACGAGCAGGTGAAATGAGCTAATTCAAGTTCTACTGGAGATGCGGAATGTTCCGGAGAATCGGCGTTTGCTGGTAAGAAGATGGGATTAAAATGCTATGGCTGTGGAAATTTTGGGCACAAACGACCTGAGTGTCCGGAAAATCGTCCTACTGAAGAAGCTGGACCAGGTCGGTATCGAAAAAACGGAGGAAAGTTTCGAAAGCCAACGTCTGAGTAAGTTGCTTGACGCAAACTTCACGGTAAGTTGCTTGACTTTATTATCCGAAGACCGTGATGATTCGGCGCTAGGCTATGCGTTGAATGCTGAAACGTTCGTGGAGAACTTGCCGACCACGATTGATGGATTGCGACGACGAAGTGACTGGCAGCAATGGAAGGAGGCCATCACCAGCGAGATGACGTCACTACGGAAGAACGAAACCTGGGAGCTTGTTCCGAAACCACAAGGCAAGAACATCATCAACTGCAAATGGGTGTTCAAAATCAAGAGAGATGAAGCTGGAAACGTCTACCGGTACAAAGCCCGCCTGGTCGCCAAGGGCAACTCTCAACGCAAGGGCTATGACTACGACGAAACTTATGCACCAGTAGCGAAGGGGACCACGGTACGTGTGCTGTTGGCAGTGGTGAACCAAATGCAGTACCACATGCACCAGATGGACGTCAAGACCGCATTTTTTAATGGACAGCTGAAGGAGGAAATATTCATGCGACAACCCGAAGGATTCGAGCGAGGTGACCCTGTGCTCGTCTGTCGTTTGAAGAAATCGCTTTATGGACTGAAGCAGGCCCCACGGAGCAGGAATTCGGAGTTCCATAACTTCGTCCTTGATTTAGGCTTTCAACGTTCCAACCTGGATAGCTGTCTCTACTGGTGGAGAGAAGGGGAGAATGTTATCTATCTCCTATTGTACGTTGACGACATAATATTGGTGTCGAACCACCTGGATATCGTCGCTGAAATAAAGAAAAGGCTATCAGCAAGATTTGAAATGACTAATGTCGGTGAGTTGAAGATGTTCCTGGGACTCAAGATCGATCGAGATCAAGCAAAGGGGACAATGAAGATCAGTCAAAATAAGTACGTAGATGATCTGCTGCGCCGTTTTGGTATGACGGACTGCAAGCCTGCACCGGCGCCGCTGGAACCTCAAGCTAGAGCGACGCAAGAGTGAACCTGTGACCTCCGAACCGTACCGTGAGTTGAAAGGGTGTTTGACGTCCCTGGCGCTTTCATCAGGGCCGGATATTAGCGCTGCTGTTAATTTTTTCATTAAGTACCAATCTGCACCCACAACCGAGCACTGGAGTCATCTGAAGCGTATTCTACGGTACATGTAGGGAACCGCAAACTACGGGTTGATTTTCCGGAGGAATGAAGAATCGGCGCCACTGGAAGGATATGCTGACGCTGACTGGGGTAACGACCCGAACGACCGCCGATCAATCTCGGGTAACGTATTTCAAGTGTTCGCTTCAACAGTTTCCTGGATGACCCGCAAGTAGAGTACCGTCGCACTATCTTCAACTGAAGCTGAATATGTTTCTCTCAGCCATGCCACGTGACCACAAGAGGATATTCGCTACAATTTCATTCGGGAGAAACTGCAAGACGGTACATTCAAGATCCAGTACATTCCGACAAGTGACCAGTTAGCAGACCTGTTCACCAAAGGGCTAGCTCGTGGACCTTTCGAGACACTAAGAACCAAACTAGGATTCTTCGGTTGAGTAGGGGTGTTGGATAGCAACCGACCTCTTTATAGAGTTGAATTCAATAAAGATTTTTCATTACTTCCATGTCAACACTTAACAAACCTGGACGTGTTCATTATTCCACTCTGCCTATTTAATACTTTTGGCTTAAGGGGTTTATCGAAAAGAGTTTTGTATTGTGTTAGCGTGCATTTGATGAGATATTTTAACTCCGTTTTTCCCTCGGCAGTAAATGACGATTGAGACAATTTTAGTGACATTTACGAGAAATGTCTACTCATCTCCAGTTGGCATCAAGTCTCCAATCATTAGTGTGACATTATCTACACAGCACTTCATCTTCTTCTTAACGGTGCGGTACAGAGCAGGATCGTCTTCTGTGTTAACCCTTATGCCTTTAAGATCCATCGAGTAAATCCTGCACAAGTAAATTGAAAGAAATTGAAATTAGTGTCGCAATGAAGGCAGTTAAGGTGGTTCCTTGTAGCATTCACACTTCGAGATTTCAAGCGCACACGATTCACCAACCGCTGCAATTGCACCTGCCAAAATGCTACTTTGTTTGCTGCGGTACAGCAAGCACGAAGTAGCAATTTAGCAGACAATATTTCAACGGTTGGCGAGTCGTGTGCACTTGAAATCTGGATGTTTCTTACCTGCTTGGATGATTTATTACGACTGATCTTCTGTAGTTCAAAATACTGTTTAGGCCCAAATTGTCTCCACGCAAACCTCCAATTAAAAAAAAAATATACTCCTATCTTCTCTTTTTACACAAATTTGTACAGGTGTTTCTTCTAGATTAATGATTTCTTGAATCATGGTGTCCAAGATTTCTTCGTTGGTGAACGATTTCTCGACTGCGGAATATACAAACTGGATCAGGAGCATGTTATCAATTTTGACGGGAATATGTCTTGGTAAACTCGGAAAATTTAGGTAAAACCCTGTCAGAGCTTGCTTACCTTTCACCTTTCACGAAATTATCGTTCACATAATCTGGTGAAGTAGTAATCTGCTGATAGCTATCCAATAGTGCTTGAGAAAAATGGTGAAAAAGTTCTCTAGTCCAATGTACACATTTGATTTTGATTTAAGTTAAAATTGTTAACTTGGTCAATTAAAGGCATCTGGAAATGACATTCTTCCCTCAATAGCTTAACCAATTTATGTTCATTGTCATTTACATCTAAAACATGTGTAATTGTCATTAAATTGCTCAAAGCGGTAACCTACTTTTGGAATTACTGGTCTGACGACTTCACAAGCAATCGTCACCAATGGTTCCAAAAACATATTTTTCAATGAGGCGATAACTTCAAACACCATTGCACGATTATAATTAGGCAAGCTGTGCAGAAATATGGTGAATCCTGTTCCCGTTTTCTGAATTGATGTTATTAGATCATCATCAAGATGCCTTTTCATATCCTGCCAAAAGTCCTCGTGTTGATTCTCATCATCAATATCACAATTGCGTGATGTTGATGGCTGCTCCAAATTAGATTCATTCCTGTGGTCTGAAGCATCACCTAAACTAATGAAAAACAAAATAAATAAAAATTATCCTTTATTCATATATTTTTTTGTGAAATTATTATTTATTACCTGTTATCTACTGGTGCAATATGTAACCTTTTAGATCTCCAATCTGCCGATTCATTCAGGGCGTTCCTTTCTTAGATGGCGTACAAAACATCTACTGTTTGTATAGTTTCTGCCACAGTTTTCTTGGACGCATTTGAAATGACTGTGTTGTTTCAGATTGTGAGAAGTGACTCTTGACAAATGTGCCATCAACACTTTTGCTCCATTGCCCAGTGAACAAGCGAACGGTACAGTTCGTTCGGTCCGCTCTCCGTAGCTTTGGAAGTTTTTTACTAGGTGTTATTACAAGTCAAGTCATTTTCAATTAGTTTTTCTCGATCGCGAGTGAAATTCCGTTTCTGAAGAAGAAAACGTTGTGTGATCTAGCAGGGCAACAACGTCATTAATTGCAATTAGCAATATTGCCCCGATCTAAAAGCCATTTTGCTCCGCATCTATACGGCACGCACACCAGCAGTCCATTGTGTGTAGCGTGCAATCGTTCATCTGCTAACCACAACCGACCAACAACATCATCATCATCGTTCAGCTCCACGCCTAGACGGTACACGCGGCCACTGATCGTGTGATCGTCGCTCGGCAGCAGCAGCACATTCGTCGCCCGTCTGCAGTAGATCAGTGATACATATAAGATAAGTTTTTTATTAGTATATAAGATAAGTTTTTGTTTCTCGCTCTTGTGTGTGTGTGAGTGTGGAGAGTGACTGAGAGTGTGTGAGTGTGTGTGCTTAGGTTTAATTTGTGTATCTGTGATTGATTGTAGATAATAACGTTAGTGGTTGAGCCATAAGCTCCCACAAGCGAGCCATGGATGATTTATCGGAAGATGAATCATCTATGGCGCAAAATGATGGGGTAGCTCTCAAAGTTACCCGATCGCGTGCTTATCCAGATAGTTCATCTGGTCCTTGGGTTGTCTATTTTCGGCCCAAAACGAAACCTCTCAACATTTATCAGATTTCAAACGATCTGACGAAACGATTCTCGGCCGTGACCGAGATAATTAAGGTGAGACACAATAAACTAAAAGTCGTTGTGTCCAACCTTAAACAAGCTAATGAAATTGCTGTCTCTCAATTTTTTACACTGGAATATTTAGTGTACATCCCAGCTCGAGGTATTGAGATAGAAGGTGTGGTCTCCGAAGCGACTTTGACCCCTGAGATCCTGTTGAAGCAGGGGGTTGGTCGATTTAAGAACCCTCTGCTTCCTTCAGTCAAGATACTCGATGTGCGAAAATTAGGCACAGTATCGATCACTAAGGGTGAAAAGAAATTTACCCCCTCAGACTCGTTTCGTGCGCTTTCATGCTCTCTCATCTTGCCCGGCGTACAAACAACGCGGGGAAAAATTAGAACGCTCGCTAAAACAGCGTTCCAGACAATCTTTCGCCGAAATGGTTAAAAAAGCCTCATCATCACCCAATGTGAATACAAATCCCTTCAATCCTCTGTCAGATGACGAGTCTGACTTTGATTTGGCTGAAGAGGGAACATCATTCAGCTTTCCGGAAGGTGCTTCACGGAAGCAAAGACGCGTCCGCCCACGGAAAGCTGCTCAACCGGAGCCCAAAACCAGTTTGCCCAATTCAAGGAAAGGTGCAAAAAAGGAAAATCCTAGTCCACCTGGTTTCCGCAGTACTAACTACAGCCAGGACTTTCCATCTCTCCCGGGGACATCCAAAACCCCTGAAGCCCCAATTTTAAGAACAGAAGCCCCCTCCTCTAGTGGGCTGTTCTCATTTGATGACATTGCCGAAGGTATCTTCAAGTACTTCGAAATTTCTGACCCTCTCAAAAGCATTGTTCAACAGTGAAGACCTTTTTGAAGCAATTAACAATCAAGTGGCCCCTCCTTGCAGCTATCATTTCCTTCGATGGATAAATTTCCAAATGAGGTCGGGGATTTGATCACTGTTCTACAGTGGAATTGTCGAAGTTTGATTTCGAAATTGGAATCTTTTAAATTTTTAGCTCACACTACCGGTTGTGATGCATTCGCTCTTTGTGAAACATGGCTCTCTTCCGAAATCAATCTTCCGATTCATGATTTCAATATTATTCGTCTTGATCGTGAGGATTCGCGTGGAGGGGGAGTACTTTTGGGGATCAAAAAGTGCTACTCCTTCTATAGAGTGAATTTTCCTCCAATTCCAGGTATTGAAGTTGTCGCATGTCAGGCTGTTATTAAAAATAAAAGCCTTTGCATTGCTTCCGTTTATATTCCTCCCAAAGCCTCCATTAACCGAAAACAACTCTCAGATATTTGTTCGGTTCTTCCTGCTCCGCGGTTGGTCATGGGAGATTTTAACTCTCACGGTACAGGCTGGGGAGAACTGTACGATGACAACCGGTCTTCCCTGATATATGACCTCTTTGACAACTTCAATATGACAGTACTTAACAATGGAGAAGTAACACGTTTGGCTGGTACATCCTCAGTTGGCAGTAGATTAGACCTCTCACTTTGTTCGAATTCATTATCGTTGGATTGCACATGGAATGTGATTCAAGATCCCCACGGTAGTGATCATTTGCCCATAAAAATTTCGGTTGCCACCGGGTTCAATCCGTCGAAATCTGTCAACGTCACGTATGATCTTACCCGTCACATCGATTGGACAAAGTTTAGGACAGCAGTAGATGAAGCCGTAACGACGGTAGAAGAGCTTTCACCGCTGGAGGAATACAACTTCCTCTCCAACCTGATCTTAGACAGTGCGCTTCAAGCTCAAACTCGACCAGTTCCAGGAACGTCATTTTGCAGGAAACCTCCTTCTCCATGGTGGGATCAGCAATGCATCGAGGTTTACCGTAAAAAGTCCGACGCGTTTAAAGTTTTCCGTAGACGTGAAACACCTGAGCACTTCGAAGTATACACGGCTCTCGAACGCGAACTTAAGAGCCTCCTCAAGGCCAAGAAACGCGGTTACTGGCGAACATTCGTGAACGGGCTATCGCGCGAAACGTCAATGAGTACTCTTTGGAACACGGCGCGAAGATTGCGTAACCGAACTACAAACAACGAGAGCGAGGAGTATTCGGACCAATGGATCCTAAAGTTCGCGCGAAAAGTTTGTCCAGATTCCTCGATTGCCGGCACGGATCATTGCTCGCAAAACCACGAATTCGATAGATGAGATCAGCCAACCTTTTTCAATGGTAGAGTTCTCTCTCGCACTCCTTTCGTGTGGCAATACGGCTCCAGGGGCTGATAGGATCAAGTTCAACTTGCTTAAGAACCTCCCAGACGTCACTAAGAGGCGCATGTTGAACTTGTTTAATCAGTTTCTGGAACTCAACATTGTTTCGGATGATTGGAGACGGGTGAGAGTTATTGCCATTCAAAAACCTGGTAAACCCGCGTCCGACCACAACTCCTATCGACCCATCGCGATGTTATCTTGTATTCGAAAGTTGTTGGAGAAAATAATCCTTTTCCGTCTGGACAAATGGGTTGAGACGAACAACCTGCTTTCAGATACTCAATATGGTTTCCGTAGGGGTAAGGGAACGAACGACTGTCTCGCGTTGCTTTCCACAGATATTCAGTTAGCTTTTGCTAAAAAAGAGCAAATGGCTTCTGTATTCTTGGATATCAAGGGGGCTTTTGATTCAGTATCTGTTGAAGTTCTTTCAGATAAACTCCACGCTTGTGGCTTTTCACCATTAATGAATAATTTTTTGTACAATTTGCTGTCAGAGAAACAAATGAGCTTCTTTCATGGAACCTCTACAGCTTCCCGATTTAACTACATGGGTCTCCCCCAGGGATCATGTTTAAGCCCCCTTTTGTATAATTTTTATGTCAAAGACATTGACGGTTGTCTAGGTGACAACTGTACGTTGAGACAACTTGCAGATGACGGCGTAGTGTCTGTCACGGGACCCAATGGGGTCGATCTGCAAGGACCCTTACAGGATACCTTAGACAATTTGTCTACTTGGGCTCTAGAGCTAGGTATCGAATTCTCTACGGAGAAAACTGAGTTGGTAGTTTTTTCTAGGAAGCATAACCCAGCACAACCGAAGCTTCAAATTTGGGGTAAGCAGATAACTCATTCTATGTCCTTTAAATATCTTGGGGTCTGGTTCGATTCAAAGTGCACCTGGAGATCCCATATTGAGTATGTGAAGCGAAAGTTCCAGCCAAGGATCAACTTTCTCTGCACAATTACCGGGACCTGGTGGGGAGCACATCCGCAAGGTCTTCTAACGTTGTACCGGACAACGATTTTGTCGGTTATGGAATACGGTAGTTTTTGTTTTCAGTCAGCGGCTCGGTCGCACTTCATTAAACTGGAACGTATTCAGTATCGGTGTCTTCGTATCGCGTTAGGTTGCATGCACTCGACTCACACCATGAGTCTTGAAGTGCTGGCGGGCATGTTGCCACTCTCGGATCGGTTTTCAGAATTATCTCTCCGGCTCCTCACCAGGTGTGAAGTTATGAACCCTCAGGTAATCGAACATTTTGAGAAGCTCCTTGAGTTGAATCCTCAAACCCGCTTCATGACCTTGTACCATTTGTACATAACACAGGATGTCAGCCCTTCGCCGAACATTTCCAATCGTGTTTGCTTCTCCGGTTTCGACAATTCGGTTCATTTTGATTTATCCATGAAGCAGGAGCTTCGTGGAATCCCAGAGCATCATCGTCCTATGATTGCTCCGGTGATATTTGCTGCAAAGTTTGGCCAAGTTGATTCCAGTAAATCGTTCTTCACTGACGGATCTTTAATAGAGGAGTCAGCAGGCTTTGGAATATTTGATGAAATTTATAGCGCCAATCGTAAGCTTCATGTTCCTTGTTCCGTATATGTCGCTGAATTAGCGGCAATACACTTTACGCTAGAAATTTTTGCCTCGTTAACACCGGATCAGTACTTCATTTTCACGGATAGTCTCAGTTCTATAGAGGCTATTCGCTCCTTGAGGCCGGTAAAGCACTCCTCGTATTTTCTCATGAAAATACAGGAGCTTCTAAGTGCTTTATCTTCGCGTTATTTTATCATCACCTTTGTATGGGTCCCTTCTCATTGTTCAATTCCGGGCAATGAGAAAGCGGACTCGCTTGCAAAGGTGGGCGCTATCGAAGGCGATATTTATGATCGACAAATCGCCTTCAACGAATTTTTTACTATTTTTCGTCAACAGTCACTCGTCAGCTGGCAGTATAAATGGAGTAAAGGAGATTTGGGGCGATGGCAACATTCTATCATCCCAAAGGTGTCGAAAAAAGCTTGGTTTAGCGGGATGGATGTGGGTCGAGACTTCATTCGTGTCATGTCTCGCCTCATGTCCAATCATTATTCTTTGAACGCTCATTTATACCGGGTTGGGCTGAGTGACAGCAATCTCTGTGAATGTGGACAAGGCTATCAGGACGCAGATCACGTTATTTGGTCTTGTGCTGAACATTGTGGAGTCAGATCTAAGCTTTATGATTCCCTTCGGGCCCGAGGTAGACAACCCAATGTGCCAATTCGAGATATTTTGGCTGTACGTGATTTGGAATACATGAAACTCATTTATGTGTTTTTGACTAACATTAGCCTTAGATTGTAGATAGTTTGACCTGTACGTTTACTCTAAGTGTTTTTTTATCTATGTATGTGTGTGTTTTTTTTCTTCGAAAAATGTTAAAGTAAAAAAAACTATAAATTACATAATTATAAGTGTTTAGATCATTGAGAATTTAAATTTAATGTGTTATGTAAACCATACTTTAAATTCCCACCCTCTTTCCTATCCTTGATTTGTAATTCCTATTAACCTCGAGACGGCCGCGAGTAATCGGCTCTTTCCTCCTAACTTTAGTTTTAAGATAAATGATGTATAAAAATATGAAAATTTGGCTCTGTAAAGTTAATTCGATTGAGCCTGTACAAATAAATGACTATTAAAAAAAAAAACACTTTTGCTCCCGGGAATCTCCGATTGCAAAGGAAACATACTATTCCAGAGTTACTCATGACGGGTGATATTGACTATAGTAAATAGAAATAAAGGCTGGATTAGTAATACAAGAAATCGTTAGAAACTTATGGCAAGGCGAAATTCAAACTTGCCTGCTTTTTTGATACACACAAAAAAGCTATCACGTTAGTCAATATAGGGGAACTGTTCTATTATTCATCTGATGATCCCATATTCATCTCATTCTCAAACCAAATAGAAGCATCAATTGATTGATTTCTTTTTGTAATATATCGGTTAGCTGTGCTGTCGATGTTTGTACACTATAATTAAGCACAAATTAGTTTTTGTTTTCAAACATTTTTCAGGTTTTTAAAATCTCACCTGAAAACATCCGCCGACCGTGCTTCGGTTGAATGGATGAAAATCGATGAATAGAGTGACCATAAATCGAGTTCATAGATGTGTTTGTTTCGGTTCATGATTTTTGGAATTTCTATTGTGAAGCATGAATGATTCCATGACTCAGCAGTATGATATTTTATTTCGAGTTGGATTCATCAAAACGGGAATTGATTTATAATAACGCTTGCTGCAATCATGACTCATGTCCATGCGAGCAGTTGTTATCATTCATGATAATTGTGAGCTCCGTCATGATATCATGAAGCATAGTCATAATATCATGATGTGACATATTTTCTAATTTTATGAATTTTTATTCATGCCGGATTTTTTTTCCGTGTAAAGTGTCACCGCAGAACATAGCCACTTCTGCTCGGATAAGGAATTTTTCTGTTCCGTAAAAAACTGGTACGCCTTCTTCCAACTTTTTCAGATCACAGTTGAGTGGTTTAAGGATCTTCGTGTAGCCAAGGTTTTTAGTGTTTAGATACAATAGATAACACTGTTTTTGGAGTATTATTCCACTTATGAATGCAGTTTGCTTTGAAAAACGGCTGTGAACGATTGGCTGACTCACGATGTTGCGAGACAAAACCGGCAGACAAAGGAAAGTGGTATAAGTCGGTTGTGATGTAGCGTGGTGTTTTAACCCATTCTTTTTTGGGCGTATCTCAAGCTTCACATGGTACATTCCACTCCAATAATTGTAATGAATTTGACGCGCCTTTCTCAAACAAACCATCTAGTGGAATGCTTAACTGAATTGCGTATTTTGTTATTTATTTTATTGGACCATACTGCTGGAAGGAGATTCTCTCATTCCCGTAGGTTCCGCGTAAGTGTCTCTGCTTACGGGCCTGCCCAACCCTCTTTGGCCCTTCATACAGCAGTATGTTGAATCTAGAATGGTAACAAAGCATGATCTTTCTTTTAAGTGGAACCGCATGCATGGCAAGACCCACGCTATGGTGGTGGCTTCCTACATACATATACATAAATAATTCCACTTACTATGAATGTTTTCTACTTTGAAATCGGCCACGGAAACTTTATTAATTCCAGCCCTGCACATTTCCCAGTTCCACATCGTCTTGGTACAATCAGGTAAATTCTTGAGTTAATCACTGTTCTGGTATGTTTCCCCAGACCGAACGCTTGTAAGATTTTCTGGCAAGATACCTTCCATAAGTTCTCTATTTCGGGGATTTCGAATCAGAAGCTTCGATGTTTCAATGATGCTTGCACACATAAAGATCTCGTTTATCTTTACACTATGTGCGATACCATAAACATGACGAATGTCGTCAGGCGTTTGAAGTATTTTTTGGAAGGAACAAGAATACGAACAACCAATTTGCTCAAAACATTGGTTTATTTGGAAAGTGTTGGAACTTCGGAGAACAGATCATGTACGGGAACTGATTTAAAAAATAATAGTATCATTGGCCTTCAAATTGATATCATGATCATTCAGAAAGGTATGTGTGTTCCCTTTGAAATGTCCACCAATCATTTGAACGATGGTTTCGCTAAGTCTGATCAGTGTGAAACATCCGCCGTCAACCGCAGAATTTCCAGTGAAGGGCACCTTTTAATTTCGTCAAGAGAGACAGTTTCTTTTTTCATCTGTTCTACAACTAGAGCTTGCAATTCAGCAGGATCGATTCAGATTCAGATTCAGCAACATCGAATTTTCACTTTTTTAGTACCAGCGTATCCGTATGAAGGTCTTAACTGTCCGTCGGAAGTGGATCGGGGTGTCACTGAACAATGTGCTTTTGCAGTGATTTTAAATGGCTGTAGCTTAATCGGAGATTTGGAACCGTGCAGTCGTTAAACACTCTATCCGGATCAAAATGTTGATTTCGGATGTGCTCATTAAAATTCTGTGCAGCTCTTTCACATAGCCTCAACTACTCCTCGACAGAAGAAACAGTTTATTAACATTTTACTGCTAAACCGATATTTCGGCATGATAGGCAGCTGAGGTCGGTTGAAGGTTGGTTAAAGTTTGTATTCGGCTTCTAGTGTTGCCGAGAAACGGTTTTATAATGAAGTTACTCGAAATTTCAGTTTCAAGTGATGGTGGGACTCGGCATTGTTCGACTTTTTGCCGACTTATCAGAGCCATGACGAACAGTGTGACCTCCGACTTCCCAATTTATACGTGACGTTTCACATATCTTGTAAGGGATGTCGTGGTTTTCCACAGGTTTCATCCAGTCTCCATTCATGTACATCACTGGCCCATTTTGAAAGCTTTGTGAAATACTCAGGTGACCGACTAAATCACCAGACATGAAAGTTTTCAACCGTTCAAGTCTAAGCATACTCTTTTCCGCTTCTTGTTGCACGTATTCGTACAAAGGCAGCAGATTAAGAATTGCATTCAACGCATTTGATGGGGTACTGCGCATCGCTCCCGTTATAGCAATGGATACTAGCCGTTGAAGTTTTGCAAGCTTTTTTCTGTGTAGTAGCCTCTTTTGTTTTTGGCATCCACACATGAGAAGCATAAGTTACTTCTGGACGTATTATGAATGTATAAATCCACACTATCAGTTTTGGTCTTAGACTCCATTTTCTGCCACATGTTTTTGAGCAAATCCAGAAAGCACTGGTTGCCTTACCGATCACACACTTAAGATGAGCATTCCAGTTCAGTTTGGCATCCAGTATCACTCCTAAGTATTTAACCTGTTCACTAAGATGAATCTTCAACCCGCCTAGCTGAAACGCTTTTAGACTAAACTTCCTTTTCCTACTTTTGATGGATTAATGCTAAGACCCTCCTTGATACACCAAGACTGTGTAAATCTTAGAGCCCATTGCATTCTTTCTGAAATGATGTTGCCAAATTTTCCACTCACTATAATGACTATATCGTCTGCAAAACCTACAACCTCGAAACTTTCTTCCTCTAAGCTTCTTAGAAGATCGTCTACAACTAAGGACCACATAAGAGGTGAGAGGACTCCTCCTTGTGGACAACTTTTCGTTGCCCGTAGGGAAAGTGAAACAGTGAGAGAGAGAAAGAGAGAGAGAGAGAGAGAGAGAGAGAAGGAGAGAAACGGGGTATAAAAAATGCCGAAGAGATTACTCATATTTACGCGTAACACGTCTCTCTGCACCAAGCATAAAATTGAAGTTTTTTTTTAACTAGTTCACTTATTTGGTAGGCTCAATGGCGTTAGCTTTACGGAGCCGAGAATTTATTATTACTCTGATGAAGTTTGTTTATCTTTCTGTTTCAAGCACATAGCGATGAAAAAAATCCAATCCATCTTGTGTGCTTGAATAAGAAACGAGAGAACATGATTTTTTGTCTTTGCATCGGTTTATTTTCAGTTTGCTGAAGGTTTCAGAGTGTCATATATTGAAAAGTATAGATCATTGCACGACGACGTCATCAATACAGTTTTTACAATTCAGGGAAATTGTTTACGCGGACTTAGAATATTACCGGTAAGATTTGTTTGAGATTGTATGCTCTGAACTTATTACAATTGAAGTAAAATAATCGAAAACAGACACCAGAACTTATATCTTACACAGAAAAAAATAATTAATTTTAACAAGCGCGTAAAATTTCCCCTCGTGTAATTCCAAGCCACAGGAGCATAAACAACGCTAATGTTTGCAATCTTTCATACAACAGACTAGATTTGGGCGTTATCTGGCTTAAATTTACATGAAATATCCCATTATTTTCTGCCAAATCTAGCATTCCCTTTATGTGCATTAGATAACGCAGAAAATTCAGCGTTTCTTTTTATCTGTGCAGAATTTGGAAAATAAGAGATTTCATTTGAACGGTTCGAATCCTAACACCTTGTAAACAAACCTCCTGAACTATCAATAAAGTCAGGTTAACACATTCTGTTCAAGATCTAGAGTGCGCCATTTAAAATTAAAGTACACGCCAATATGGGAATACCTAAAAATCGTTAAGAATAACGATAATAATTCAAAAGTGCACATATCAAACTTATAAAATAGTATTGAAGTAAAATAAAGGTTAACAATTATCGATTTTGTATCGTTACTTTCAATTGAAAATTACGTTTTTTTTTGTAGTTTTATTTTACAGAATGCTTCGAAAAAGACAATTTAACCATTTATTCATTCGGATTAGCATTCCAATGCATGCATACACGAAGAAACATATGTTTAAATGTATATAAAATATTAATATTTTTTTTGTATTAAAAAAAAAATGATATCAATAAGGTATGGAAGAATTCAAGTAATGTTAAAGTGTAGTTGAACATCGAGTATCTGAAACTGCAATTGATAATAAAATTCTGGCTATTTTTTAAACTGCATGGAATTGGTTAGTATCGTCATTATAGACGATTTTCTGCGCTTTTTTTTATCAAACTTTGCTTAAACATCTCAAACGTTTTTTAAGAGCGCCATCTACGACGTTTAACCTCACTATTGGATCCTCCATTACAGAAATATTTCTTCCGCATCGACCCAACATTTTGACACGTTCATATTATTCCTCCGGAGGATTCACGTCGGAGCTATAGTAAAAAACAAAAGAATGTAAAAGTTATTGCCTCAAATATTGAATATGAATAAACTATTTACTTAAAGATTAATAAGCAAAATTATTATTAAAGCTGAGTAAACTTATGGTCACTGAAGCAACGCCGGTGCCATATTTTATTAAAATATGGCACCGGCGCTGCCTTAATGACCATAATTACTCAATTTTGAGTATATTATAACGTCCTACATTGGCAAATGAACATCACTAAAATTTCAGTAAAAAATACTGTTTATTATCGTTTAATTTTACTGGATATTGGGTACTGGGTATTGTCAACAATACCTTATTAAAGGTAAAGTTAATACCTAATTTTAGGTATTCTCAGCTTAGTGTGCAGGCTGCTATTTTATGCACTAACTTTTGGATAGTTTTCAAGTGCTGAAAATTTCGGAAAGTTTTTATAATTACGAGTTTTAAATTATTTAATCTCTTGCTAGTAGTTTAAGTCTCGAGTGTGCTTATTCTTCTATATATTCTCTGTAAGAAGAGTGAAAAAATCCACCATTTAACATTTAGGAAAAATTACAAAATATCTTTGGCATTATCATCATGAAGAATGAATTTGAACTCCACAGCTTTGAAGATATCAGTCGATGTAAATACGTTTAATTTATAATTTGTTCTACACACTTAGAAATTATGATTTTAACACGAGACGTAATTCATGTTTGTAAAAAGTCCGGGAACGTTAACAAAGATTTCGTGTAAAATTATGTCTCCTGAAACCGACACATACACAATTCTATGATAAATGGGTTTGATTGGATTTATTTTCTCATCTCTTTCAACTCATTCTTACGTGCAAAAGGACGCTTGCATGTGTCGGTGTCAGGGGACAGAAATTTACATGACATTTTGGTAGTGTGTAGGATTCATTCAATTTGACAGAACCAGTGAGCCAAGATTATTGGGGTACATTGACGTTACTCGGGAGCTGTCAAGTTGTTACCGGGTTGGTAGATACAGCATTAACAAATTGGGCACTCATCTGCACACAAGTGCCGCATAGTTAGTGCATTCTAAACTTATATGACCACTTTGCCCGTAGAGATAAACAAATAAAAATTAAAAATTGAGACCGCAAAGAACGAAACAGGAGAAATCGGTACGCGACTGTAATTTAGCAGGTTACAAAACCTTTCTCTCCACTTACTTTAGCTTAGTCTACTAAATGCATAGCTACAAAGCATTAGGGCTGATTTCTTCACCTCCACTTAAGCGTTAAACCAGGTTTAACTATATGGGTAAACCTGGTTTACAATTTAAGCGGAGGTGAAGGAATCGGTCCTTAGAAATTATGAATTTTACACGAGACGTAATTCATGTTTGTAAAAAGTCGGGAAACGTAAAGAAAGATCTCGTGTAAAATTATGTCTCCTGAAACTGACACATACGCAATTCGACGAAATATGTGTTTGATTGAATTTATTTTCTCCTCTCTTTAAACTCATTCTTATTTGCTAAAGGAGGCTTGTATGTGTCGGACAGGGGACAAAAATTTACATGACATTTTGGTAGTGCCCAAGCAACACAAAACTGATATCATTGGTTGCAGTAACTTGATTGTGACTTAATTGAGTTGCATGTAAGTAACTTTAACTTATTTGCAACAAGTGTGCTGCTAGGGTGTGCAGTCTGGAATGGAATTGTTTTGGGATTGTAATATCTGAATTCATTGTGAACAATTTATAACTCGAAACTTACTGTACAAATAAATGTAAGGATGACACTACTTTCAAAACACCAAATCATCCCGCAAAAAAACTAGTGCCTCAAAAAACTCCCTTTTATTCGAAATAACTTACTCCGAAATACGCTCATTACCAGTTATTAGATTCTCATCGCCGCTCGGCATCCATCGGTGGAAGGATTCCGCCCGCACAGTTGATTTAGATCTTCACTCATCCGGCAACGAAAATCTGATTTTCCATTCTAGAATTGGTTTCCAAAGCCATCGCCTCCTCGTGGCACCAGCACATGTCATTTCCCAATTGCATCCATCGGCAGCATCCTGAATGTGCCTTCGACTGCCGCCGCGCCGCACCGATTTCAAATCAGCCAAATTCAATCAATCAATTTTGCAAAAACTCACAAATTGACATAGTTGAATCGTTGATCATTTTACATAAAATACAACGTAATATTGCTAAAACTCTTGCTGGGCCCGGGTTCGGCCGGTTGGCTGCGGGGACTTCAGATCGAAACGGATGTTTTACTAATAGTTTGTTTTGATGCCTTTCCCCGTGCTGCCGCCCCGATGGGCTGAACGTCATCGTTCCGGCAGGTAGGGCTCCTCTGCTGCTGTTTTTCGTAAAACGGTAAGGTCGCTCAGCCATCATCCTTTACCTACATGTATGGTGTGTAGTGTGTTGTACCGAGCCGAGTAGAGTGAGCGATGATGATGATGAAGGTTAGTCCTAATGGAGAAGAGAAATAAATTTGTGATTTGATTTTGGCCTCGGTGACTATACCATGTGTGCGAGTGTGTGTTTGTGTGTATGATTCCCTTATCCCGATTTGTTTCGAGGCTCGTTATGAAGATAGGAAAAGTGCCTTTTCCCGACAACCATCGTCGACCAGAGTTGGGCTTAGGAGTGGGACAATGAGGGCAGAAATCAGCAACCGTTGCCTTTCGACTCTGATGCTGACTACTATTACCAGGGAGTAATCGTGCATGGGCCTATCCTTCGGATGTGTAAATGTTACTTGAACCGGGGGCAGGTGGTCCCATCCTTTGGGAAGATATCGAATATGAATTTGCAAATTTTTGTTTTCGTTCCATTACCACCGAAAACGCGAAACAGATCATTCGATGTACCTTCACTGACCGGACGAGATTTGCCAACTAATGCATGATGCACATGGAATCGATTGTATTTCTATATGTTGTTCAATATTGAAATTTTAAATAGAAAATTTGATAAATCGAATTGAACGATGGAGTATGATGGCAAACGGAGTTAACAAATTTGCAAACGAACGGAATATGTGTGTGTCTGGTTTGCGTCTCAGAGATGCAGGTTGGCAAATTGAAATAGAAATTGGCTTCGAACGTTGCCTATTTACATATCAGGACGTAATTTCCTCTTGTTCCAACGAACGTGAACGTCAATTCGGGACTTGTCGAATGTGCAAATTGCCAATTATTGACTCGTTTACAAGAGACTTCCATCGATTCGGCAGAGCAGATTTACTATTTCCTGAGCCAGGAAAGGCCTTATTTTATGACTAATTGTAGCATTTCTTCTTGTTTTTTTTGCATCTGAGAAATCGACTCAACTAGGAGCCAAATCCAGCTAATGAAAAGCCTTGAGCCAACGCCTTTTTTCTCACATTCCCGGACGTCTCCACCCCGAAAAATACAAGCTGCAAAAAGCAATGCGAATGCCGATGCACCAACTGCAAGAGCGTCGCGATGCCCGTTCACTGGAGGGAGGGTAGAGGGTAGCAAGAAAAATGAGTGTTTGACGACTAGTCTGCTCTTGCTGGTCCTGCTTCTACTGGTTGTGCTTGCCAGGTTTCGGTTTGGCTGCATTTACGCATATCCGTTTCCTTTTCACCGTCGTCATCTACACACTCACTCGCTTTGAAGCGAGCAGAGAACACACAGAGATGCATTTCCACCTTCTGGCCGGTCCTTCCTCTCTTCACCCAGGCAGAGGCTGATGGAAGGATTTCGCATTGGAAAAACATCAAACTCTTCGGGCGCTGCTGGGTGGCGGTTTTTGTGTGTGCATTCGTACAAAAGGAAAACGTCCTGGAACGACGGCTTGCGATGTGCGGCTGACTGTATGCTGGGTAAGTGTTGTTGTGTTGTTTGAGGAATGCAAGTGGGCCTCTAGTGTGTTCTGCTCAGGCCCACCCGAAAAACTCCCCCATCCATGCTGCTTGAGCATGGAATTGTATGCATGTGTGCGGGCGCGTTTGTACTTCTTCCTCTCGCATTTTCCTCCGATTGCAGGGGCTGGAGCCTGGAAGGAGTGTGATCCTGTGTGAAATTAAACAAGCGAAACTATTCTCCGATAACATGCATCTGTCTTTTGCAATCAAAAGAATTTTACGCTTGCAGCGAGCGCAAGGGACTTCCCCCGATATCACCTCCTGACCACCCTCCCGCCCTGGAGTGCATCGGCAGTGGAAAACTCGAATCCCCGGATTTTTTTTTTGACGAACGAGGTCTTTGAAGCTTTCCCAGCAACAGCAGCAGCAGCAGTAGACTGCAGTGGAGATGAAATTCTTCAATCAAAAAGTGGACGTGCAACGCATCTTTTCTATCGATGGACGTGCCTAATCAAATTGACGATATGTATGCTTGAAAGCTCGCTGGCGTGGAATATACGAAATGCGTTGCTATGGGATTGCAATCATTCCATGCAAGGCTTGTCATTACTTGTTACTTTTCTTACATAATAGGAAGGGTATTGTTCGGATTTGAACCAGTTTTCTAAGCAGCACTTTCTGTTGATAGCAGCTAAAACTAAACGTTTACTTTTATTAGTTCTCGCAAGTAAATTTCATTTTTAAAACTACTTACAACGTTTGGTTCTACTCTCCCCTTTTACACAATGACCGTAGCGAATCTCTTTCTAGCTATCTTCCTCTGCTTTTTTACTGCTTATATGTACTCGTTCCTGTGTTAATTAGTATTATTTCATAATTCACATTAATTTTGCCATTCAACTTTACTTACGGCTAATAACCAAATTATTATTTTCTTCTATTTCAGGTCTGTTTCCCGAGCAATTGTAGCAGTGATAACCTTAAATACAACATGAACAATTTAGTACATTCAAACAACTGAAAGCACTTAGTCTTCTTTACTTACTTCCGAAAATATCAAATTCACTGCTTCACTTAAGTTTGATTCTATTTCCGCAACTATTACCAAATTCACTTCTACACTTAACTATATACTTTTTCCAGTTCACTAAATAGCAACAATAAACTCACTTTCCATGGCCGTTTGTTTACCTTTTCATCTACTTTTCTATACAGTCTTACTCTTACCTACACTACACCACACTATTCAGTCTTTCTCTTACCTACACTACTATCTAATTCATCTTTCTTTGTACTTTTCCCAAGCACAGCAACAACCGATACAAGTCGGCAAAACAAACAGGTAACGGGTGTCCACTAAAAAATGAGAATGATTTCAATACTTTTCCATCAGAACAAAAACGGCCGCATAGAAATGTCACTTTAGATGAATGAATCGTTGCACTCTCCAGAAAATTTACATACACTCTTATTTCACTCTAACATGTTCAGTCGTGTTCAGCATGCCGTCGAAACAGGAAGAACTGCGCGCGCGCGTTGTACAATTCTTTCAAGCGAACGAAGATCGTGGAAAAAAATACACGGTGGACCATTTTTGTCGTGAAAAAGTTCCGGTATCCACCGTATACCGTATCCTGGCATGCATGAGAGTAACCCGGAAGAAAGGTTGCGGCCGTCCAGCGAAAATAATGAATGAGAAAACGCTCCGCTCGCTGCGCAGCATGTTCAACAACAAGGATTCGGTAAGTCAACGGGAAGCAGCCCGAAAGTTCCATTGTTCGAAGTCACTCATCTGCAAGACGCTAAAGAAAGAAGGAATAGTGTGTAGAAAGAAAACCAGATCCCCAGAGTACACAGATGAGCAGATTCAAACCGTGAAATCCCAATGCCGCTGGATGACTCGGAATTACGGCGGAAAATCTTTCGTTCTGGACGACGACAGCTACTTTCCTCTTTCGAAGTCTCAGATACCGGGAAACGACCGATTCTACACTAAGGACAAATCTACTACTCCTCCAAAAGTAATGTATAAGTTCAAGCACAAATTTGAATCGAAGGTTATGTTATACATCGTAATATCCGATAAGGGTATTTCGAAGCCGTGGTTCAAACCAAGCGGTTTGGCCATCAACCAGGAGGTGTACCAAAGAGAGTGTTTGCAGAAAATACTCATCCCATTTCTTAAACAACATCACTCGGATGGCAAATACGTGTTTTGGCCGGACAAGGCATCATCGCACTACGCAAAAAAAACGCTAACGTTTTTGGAGAGCCGAAATATACCATATGTCCCAAAAGACCGGAATCCGACAAATTTGCCACAGTGCCGTCCTATCGAGGATTTCTTCGGTCTTTTGAGCTCCATGGTATACAAGGATAATTGGAAGGCCAAGAACACCAAGCAACTTACCAACAGGATCAAAAGCTGCATCCGAAAAATCGATGTGGCTGCCGTCCAACGGTCATGTTCCAGCATAACGACTAAGCTGCGCCACTGGCGGACCACGGACCATATGACAATATTCACTAAACTTAGTTTGAAGATTTAAGTTGACCCTTTTAATAAAATAAATCAGTTTGAACAAAACTTCACTGGTATTTTTTTCCTGACCCATTCTTTTCGTTCTCATTATTTAGTGGACACCCGTTACGCGGTAGTGTTGGTAAGCACACTGGGCCAATTTCGGTGTTAACATGACCCAGCCCGTAACATCCTGTAGTTTCTCAGATCTTAAGGATTTACCATCAAACCTCCAACACTGCTAATTGCGCTACCGCACGCCGGTATACTCCTCGAGCTGTGCGTACGACTGCTTGTCTCACTCGTCCGTCGGGACCTTGTAACGCTTCTTCTACGATTCCTCTGATCCAATTTTTTATATTGTTACCGTCTACAAGGAACACCAGGTCGTTCACTTGTAACGGCTTCTTCTCATCGAACCACTTGGTCCGTCTGTTGATTGTCGGAAGATATTCCTTCAACCATCTCTTCCATTTTTGGTTCGTTAATTGTTGGGAACGCTTGTATGCATCACGCAGTGCGAGTGCTGTGTCTGCACTCTCGTCTACCATCAAATCCGCACACGTAACTGATCCCCTAAGAAAATGGTTTGGTATGATCGCTTCCTTGTTGGCCTCCTGCGGCATGTTCGTCAATGGTCGCGTGTTGATCATATCTTCTGCTTCTGCGAGAGTTGTTAGCAGGACTTCGTTTGACAACGTTCGCCCATCGTCCAACGCCTTCATCGCTTCTTTCACGGATCTCACCATCCGTTCCCAGATACCGCCCATATGCGGTGCAGCTGGTGGATTGAAATGCCACGCTGTCGTAGCATTTACCACTCTCTCAGCACACTCACCAGAAATTCTCTTCATTTCATTGTCAGCACCCTTGAAGCATGTCGCGTTATCAGAAAAAATCTCTCCAGGAACACCTCGTCTGCAGCTAAGCCTCCGGATCGCCATCAGACATGATTGTGTTGACAAGCTTGCGACGACTTCTAGGTGAACGGCACGTATGGCAAGGCAGGTGAACACTGCCACCCACCTTTTCTCCTTCCTACGCCCGACGGTCACGTCGATTGGGCCAAGGTAGTCGATACCCACAGAATGGAATGGGCGAAACTGTGGCGTAATTCGCTGAGCTGGCAATGGAGCCATCATTGGGACCTGTGGACGACATCGATGTACCAGAAGCATTCATTTATAGTTTGTCGAACTGCAGTGCGGATGTTCGGAATCCAGAATCTTTGACGAAGCTCGTTTGTCACAGTCTCTTGGTTAGCGTGGCCTTACTTTTCATGGTAGAACTGGATCACCTTTTTCGTCGTTGCATGTTTCCGTGGCAGAATTATTGGAAACTTCTTGTCGAACGCCATTTTTTCCGACATCCCCATTTTACCACCCATCCGAAGTACACCCTCCGCGTCTAGTGTTGGCGTTAGCTTATATAGGCAGCTAGTTTTCTTCACAATTTCTGTTACTTTTCCGGGCTTATGTTTCAAATTCTTCGATAGTACACTTATTTCATCTGGGAATGCTTCGCTTTGCGTTTGTTTCCACAGAATTATATCTGCTCTTCGGATATCCTCCTTTTCTAACGAACATTAAACGGATTGTAGGTGTGCTAGAATTGCACGTTGCTGATTTGTTGTAGCTTTCACCGTCATTAGCTTGGCCCGTGCCACTTTGCGCTTGCAGTTGTCTATAAATCTAACTACGAATGCCGTCACTCTTTGAAGTTTCATCCACCGCGAACACCTGTCCACATCGATGACACCGTGAGAAGACACGTAGCCCCTAGCTTCTTTGTTTGTTTGCTCTATCGATGCCTCAAGGACCGGCCATTTGTCTTCAGTTTGGTAAAGGAGAGAAGGACCCCTGAACCATTCTCCATCACTGTCCAAGACACCTCGATGCCACTTCGTCAGAACACCCGCTAGGTTCTGCTTGGTTGGAACCCATCGCCAATGCGTAGCTCGGGTTAACTCGAGTATTTCTCCGATCCGGAACGCAACGAACTGATTATATTGATGTTGGTCCGATCGAATCCAGCTCCATACTGTTTTTGAATCCGTCCAAAGCACGCATCGACTGATTTTTAAAGAGTGTGTGACAATTAACGACCGGCTCATTCGAGCTCCAAGAACAGCCGCCATTAGGCTCCAAGAACAACCGCCAAACGGGGAACCGATTGCCGCTTCAGTAATGCTACTTTTGACCGAGACATGGTCAAGGTACATCGGATATGATCCCCAACAACTACTCCCAAATACGCAACACAGCCGTATGCATGCTCGCTGGCTTCAGTGAAGATGTGCGCTTCAACTGATGTGATCTCCGACGACAAACAGCTTCCAAGATAGCAGCGCGGAATGCGAATGTTTCTACCTCCGGTAGCAGAACTATCCAAAACCTCCACATTTCCCAACATTCGTCATTGACAATCTCGTGCCATTCGCAGCCACCACGTCATAAGTGCTGCACTATGATTTATTCGTGAATCGTGAAGGGTGCGAGCACACCTAGGGGATCGAAAAACCCATAACACAGCTAAGCAGTGCTCGCTTCGTCGGCCGCTGTTCACCGCTGAAGTACGGTAAATGCTGTTCTCGGTGTTTTGTTGAGAAGGAAAACTCGTCGTTTACTGGGTCCAGATCATTCGTAGAACTCGTTCTTGCAACGTCGTTTTATTTTCAATGAAATGGACCTGTTTCTGCTCGCCCAGACTGTGAAGTACCTTCACGGAATTAGAAACCCAGTTTCTGATCTCGAAACCTCCCTTTTGGTGAACGAATCGGACATCTTTCGCTCGGCTGATGGCTTCTTCAACGGTATCGACGCTGTCAAAGTAATCGTCCACGCATGTTTAATAATTGCGGTCGCTGCTTCTGGAAACCTTATCGCAAATTCCTCAGCATTGCGGTTCTTAACATATTGTGCCGAGCAGGGAGAGCTGGTCGACCCAAATGTTGCAACGCCCATGACGTACACCCGAGAAGCTTCATTTTGCGCAGATCACCTGGCAATTCGATTTTCTCTGAATCCTGCGATAACAGCTACTAGTGGAACTAGCATATCGGGTCCTTTTAATAACTGAGTATTTGGAGACCTACCTTGGACGGCTGCTGCAGCATCCCACACGAGGCGCACCTTACCAGGCTTCTTAGGGTTCAACACAACGTTTAATGGAAGATACCATGCCTTTTCCGGATCTGTTGCGGCAAGTTCTTCAGGAGTAGCCAGATGTGCGTTTCCTTTTTCTTGATACTCGGTGATCTGTTTGCTTACGCTTCGATGCAAGTCCGGATTTGTCTCCAATTTCTTCTCTAACTGCTTTAGCCGGCGTAATGCCATCGGATAACTGTCAGGAAAAGACAGACAGTCGGTCTTCCACAGTAGACCGGTTTCGAACCGATCTCCGATCCGCTTAGTGGTTCGCTCTAGGATTTGGCGAGCTCTTTTTATCTTCTACGGATTCCAACTGTACTGCTACCACCGACCGCGTAGTAATTTTTTAAAAGTTCATGGAGGTCCTCGTTCGTTACTGCCCGGTAAAGATTGACATATCCTTCAGTTGCTGATAGGGTCGACGTTTGCTTCGGTCCGTACACTGTCCATCCAAGATGACACCGCACAGCTATCGGGTCCATCACTGTTCCAATTTTCACTTCAAGCGGAGCAAAGGAATGTAAGTTGTTCAACCCGATAAGCATCTCTGGTCGTCCGTTGTAGAAGGAAATGGGCAATCCTCGGAAGTGGCTGTACTGGCAACTTATTACCTTGGAATCAAGCGCCTGCGCCGGCAGCATAAGTTTGTTGACTGTGTGAACAGTAGTCAATAGCATTTTGGCCTCCCCTTCAACAGCTGACACCCATACATTTGTCCGCGTTGAGTCTCTTTCAACTCGCTCTATATCAGCCGTCCACTGAATAGTGAGCTTTTCGTGAACACCGACGACTCCCAATCGATCTGCGAGCTTCCGCTCAAGAAGGGTCACTGAAGCGCCCTCATCAAGAAACGCTAGTACGACGATCGACTTTTCTCCACAGTGCAGGCGGACTGGAATCATTCGGAATATCGTCATACTGTTCGTCCGAATGTGTGCGGTGGCTCCTTCCGACCGCTCCTTCTTTTGGATGCAAAGAGAGTTATGCGCCTGACGACAGTCTCCAACATGGCAGCGTAGTTTAAATTTGCATTGTGCAATCCCATGCTCGTTCAAACACAACTGGCAAAGCTTCCAGTGCTGTACAATTTTCACCCGATCCGCGTACGTAAGATTTTTAATGTCTTGGCAGTAACGCAGCCGGTGATTCGTTCGATTACACACTTGACACGGTTTCAAGCTTCTCCATCCTCCGTCACCAGTTGACGGATTTCTCGGCTTACTCTTTCCTTCGCTATGGTGTAATGATGCTCTGCTGCTTCCTGCTCCCGCTGGTTTGTATTCGAGCCCGACATTCGCTTCGCACGCTTCCGTCACATTTTCGGATACAAAATTTGTGAACGTTCGGAGAGATACCTTCTTCTTTCCGCGCTTGAAGCGCACCTATTCACGCTTATCGTTGTCTGGCAGTTTATCCACCAAATCTTGGATGAGCAATGGATTCACCAAGTGCTGCTTGAGATCTGCCGCTTCGAGATGTTCACATAACTGCTCGACCGCCGTGCCGAAAGGAATGAAACTAGCTAGCTTGCCAGTTTTCGGGGTCGGCATCAGAATCACCGTCAACTGAATCATCTTCTTCAGAGTTATTTAGCAATGTCTCTTTAACCTGTTTCAAGTTATGCTCCGTCAATTTTCCGAACTCGGGATAATGCAGTGGGGTCCGATCTGCAGTCGATACACCTTCTCTTGGATCGACGTCCTCCACTTTGCTTTTCGACGCAGAGCATTTCAGCTTATTTATCTTTTCGTGGAGATCCTTCATGTCTTCCTCGAACGACTGCTGTCTGGCCTTCAAGCGCTCCAGCTGTAACTTCCGCTCTCGCAGAATCTCTTCCTGCAGCAGCTTCTCCAGTTCTTCTTCCTCCTCACGCATATGCTTCTCCAACATCATACGTTTTCTTGCGATCGTTCTCTTGATCTCTATTTCCTTCTTTTTCAATTCCATTTCCGTTTCCAGCTCCTGCTCCATCCGCCTTTTGGCTTCCTCCATTGCTTTGAGCTTTTGCTCCAGAGTAAGCGCAGCCTCAGATTTGACACTGGAACGGTCTGATTCGTCACCGTTTGTCTTGGTAAAGTTCCTCTTCTTTTTCCTGGCATGCTGACAATTTTCATCCGCACAGAACCACTTCTTCTTCTTCTCCGCCTCTTCAACTGATATTCATACGCAGCGGAGGTGGAACCACTGCTGACATCCATCGCATCCAATCATCTGCTCATTTTCCGTGGATGGTTCATCGCAGGCTGCACACGGCGTTTCAGTAAGGTCAAGAATTTTCGCATTTGGATCCGTCATGGTGCGAAAAAGGCTAATCCGACTTAGGTTCAAACGTTTTTTAGTTTGGTCGGAATTGAACCAGTTTGCTTAGCAGCACTTTCTGTTGATAGCAGCTAAAACTAAACGTTTACGTTTATTATTTCTCGCAAGTAAATTTCATTTTTCAAACTACTTACAACGTTTGGTTCTACTCTCCCATTTCACACAATTTTTTTCTTCTTTTTAAGTTCTGTTTCCCGAGCAATTGTAGCAGTGATAACCTTAAATACAACTTGAACAATTTAGTACATTCAAACAACTGGAAGCACTTAGTCTTCTTTACTTTACTTTACTCTTTACTAGTCAGTCTTTCTCTTACCTACACTACTATCTAATTCATCTTTCTGTGTACTTTTCCCAAGCACAGCAACAAACGATACAAGCCGGCAAAACAAACAGGTACGTCACTAGCATCATCGTCGTACGCGGTAGTGTTCGCTCCTTGAGGTCGGTAAAGCACTCCTCGTATTTTCTCATAAAAATATAGGAGCTTTTAAGTGCTTTATCTTCGCGTCATTTTATCATCACCAAACCAGTATGGGTCCCTTCTCATTGTTCAATTCCGGGCAATGAGAGAACGGACTCGCTTGCAAAACCGGGCGCTATAGAAGGTGATATTTACGATGGACAAATCGCATTTAATGATTTTTTTTACTATTTTTCGTCAACAGTCATTCGTCAGCTGGAAGTATAAATGTAAAGGAGATTTGGGGCGATGGCAACATTCTATCATCCCAAAGGTGTCGAAGAAATCTTGGTTTAGGGGGATGGATGTGGGTCGAGACTTCATTCGTGTCATGTCTCGCCTCATGTCCAATCATTATTCTTTGAACACTCATTTACACCGAGTTGGGCTGGGAGACAGCAATCTCTGTGAATGTGGACAACGTTACCAGGACGCATATCACGTTATTTAGTTTTGTGCTGAGAATCGTGGAGTCAGATCTGAGCTTGATGATTTCCTCCGCTCGAGGTAGACAACCTAATGTACCGATTTGGAGTTTATGAAACTTATTTATGTGTTTTTGACTAACAGTAATCTTAGGTTGTAGTTTGATTAACTTTCAATTTTTGAGGACTACGTGCGTGTTTATGTATGTGTGTGCGCTTGTGTATGTGTGTGTGTTGTATTTTCTTTTATTTGAAAACGTTCAATTCCTGAATTTGAATTTGTAATTTGAAGTTCTATGTATCAGAAACCTATAATTTTGTTAACTTTGTCAGAAATTCCCTCTTTATATTTTCCCATCCATAAAATTGTAAATCCTATTTACCTCGAGACAACCGCGGGCAATCGGTTTTATCCCTTTAACTTCGTTTTAAGTTACCTTTTTTTTTATTCAATGTAAATATAAAACGAAAACTTGGCTCTGGAAAGTTATTTCGATTGAACCTATATAAATAAATAAACGTGTTAAAAAAAATAATGTGTATTTTTGCATGTGCGTATATTTTTGAGAGTGTTAGCAAGAAAAAAGAGTAGAAAAAAATAAAAAATAGGTAGGTCGAGAAAGAGACTAAAATGTTCAATTTATACCTTTACAGGAAAACAAGCATCAAGTACTGAAGGAAAAAATGATCTTTTCGAAATAACATACAAAAAAAAGCAGACAATATTTTGCTTCCAAAAACCGCCACGTTAAATCTACTGTTACTTTGTCAATTATCAATATGTTGAGCTGAAAATTTCACTGCTTTGTCCACATTATTTCCTTTGTATTTTTTGGCTATGGCGAAATTTAAAATATTTTATCTAAATTTTTCACAGAAATACGAATTTTTGTAGTTGGTACTTTTTTCACATCTGGTATGAAAACTTAAAATTCATAAATTGTATCAACATAAAATTCTGACCACATATGGTTTATGCATAGTTAACAGTGTTGTGAAATTTTCAGCCAAAAATACTGATAGCTTAACTTAGCTTAGCTTGACTGACTGCACGTATCGATGGTTGCTACTCCGTGATTAATCAGAATCAGTGAAATTGCACAATTAATCAACTGAATGGGGCTTGGAGTAACCGACCATTCTCACTGTACACGTTTCAGTGACTCAATTTCTTTAATAATCAATAACGGCGCCGGCCACGTCCTTGCAATCAGTTGGGAATAGGGAAGGAAAGTTAGTGTGACCTTTGCTGATTAGGGACCGTGTTTACCTCTGCATCCCCACAAAGGTCACAGGAAGGAGGTTTTTCTATGTTAGTAGGGTAGGGCTCGATGGATCAGGATTCACCTTGATAAGTGATGTGATCATATATATATTATGCATTTTAAAATTAAATGAACATTTACACATACATACACATGTATACATACACAAACATACACCGCAACTCAGAAGCAAAAAAAAAAGTCGAGCAAAACCCTGCCCCCAAAAACCACGTTGTTCAACCTCCTGTCTCCCCGCCAACCATCAATACTTCCAAACGAAAATCTGACAATTTAATAACTAATGTATAGACCCTATGCGATCAAAGCCTCATGCCAACAAAACTTACAACCCGAAGCCATCACAACATATGTGAAAAAAGCCATCCCTGGACACAGCAACCCCAAAAATCCGCACCCCTGTGAAGGACCCAGGTAGCACATTAAAAACCCCTCCACAGCCTACAAAAATACAGAAAACAATGTGGACAAAACTCGAACTACCTCCACAAAGTGTTCTGGACCACAGCTGGCGTCAAAGTTGACACACCAACACGAGCACCTCCCCCCCTCACCCGATTTTTTTTTTCCTCTGTTCGGGACATAAACCACTGCGACCAGTAATTTGATCTATTGTAGTATATCCCGTAGCATTTGTTTAGTGCATGTCGAGTTACTTCATCACGGCAGCATAATTAATCATCAATTAAAAGAGAGATTTGAGCAATAAAAAATGAAAAAAGTGCCATTAAATTATTAAGGCCTGTGCCAACAAATAATGTGTGATCAGCATTAAAAAATTAGGAATGAGCAATAAAAGATGAGAAAAGATCTTCGGATAATCTAATTGTGACCGGTAAATCTGTCAAATAAAGCAACAGCTATTAGTATATGTGCAATTAAATATGGCAGTATTTCCGCCAAATTATGTAATTTGAGCACTAAACTATTCGCATATGTCTTTTAATTTTGTTAGATTTTCCCATAAAAACAGTAAAATGAGCAATGGATATTTATTTATCCATTGCTCATTTTACTGTTTTTATGGGAAAATCCAACAAAATTAAAAGACATATGCGAATAGTTTAGTGCTCAAATTACATAATTTGGCGGAAATACTACTATATTTAATTGCACATATACTAATAGCTGTTGCTTTATTTGATAGATTTACCGGTCACAATTAGATTATCCGAAGATCTTTACTATCTTTATTGCCATTCCTAATTTTTTAATGCTGATCACACATTATTTGTTGGCACAGACATAATAATTTAGTGGCACTTTTCATTTTTGGTGCTTTTTCTGAATTACTAAGTGCAGGTAAATATTTTAGTCATTATTTGTTACGCGTGAAATATCCCAAACAACTAGTGTAACCCACGAAGAACTTTGAAAATATGGCATTCAGTATGAATCGGTTTGTGAAAACTACGTACACAGTGTTATACAGTATTACTAATAAAATTCACCTTGACTTCCTCCCCGCACCGACACCTCAGCAAGGTCAGCATCGGGTGAAAAAGGAAATGCCCACGTTGGTACGTCAACCCCGACGCAGCTGCAGTCCAAATCACCCTATGGAAACAGTTCAAATCCCGCCCACACAATCCTCTGTACCCCTACAAGCCCCGAAGAAACCTCCAATATGCCACCCAAACCGCTCACAGAAACACGGACCCTCGAAATCTTCACGTCCAAAAATGACTCCCCTCACACATGCCACGACAACCCCAAATCTATAAACCCTATCAACACGAAACCCTGACCATACCAGGTTCACACATTTTGCATAATGCTGTCAAACCTTCATCCAAAAACACTGACAATCAACAAAGTTACAGGAGGCTGAACATGGAGTCTTCCGCCAACAAAACCCCGCTCGGCCAATCCCATGCTACCGAGTGTACATATACATACATATACATACATATCGAAACAAAAAATATTGGAATGGGACACAAAAGGAGAAAATGGAAAGAGCTCACCCGGGTTTCCAGAACATTCCATTGCTGTGGTTGTAACATCGAGCAACCGGAGCAGGTCCGCGTACCCTCCAGATAACATTCTGTTCTTAAGGAGATGGTCGACCATGAACGCTCCACGACCATTAACCAAACATCTCCGAGTGACGCGGGTGAACTCGAGCTCCTCCTGTCGCCGCAAGGCTGTGTGTTCGGGGTTCCGTCTGCACCGGGGACACTTTGTTTTTACACCAGTTGAAAGCCTCGTGTTGGACCGCAATCAACTCTTTAGTGACCGAATCATTATAAAGGTGAAAAGTTCAACACTACACAATAATTTCCACTAAATATCTCATTTTCTCGAAAATTTGCGGATAAAACAAGCAGCGAAGCACAAACACGTAAGTCCCGGAGCGCGACCTACTTCGATCTCTCTGTTGTGAAATTTTCAGCAAAAAATACTGATAATTGACAAAGTTACTGTAGGTTAAACAAGGCGTTTTTAGGAAGCAAAATTTTGCTAGGCTTTTTTTGCTTCTGAGTGTACTGATATGTTTATTATATCGTACGTCAAGACAGAAATAAATGAAGATGACAACCATTACATCAGCAAAAGAGCAAAAGGGATTGCAGAGTGAAGGAACGAAACATCGGTGAGATCGTTCATATTTTTCTTCTTACTGATTGTGATAAATTAAAAATAAAAACGCGAACCAATTGATACATGGTAGTGTTTTTACGGGGCTTATTGTATATGAAGGTCACTTCAGCATGTACGTGTATGAACAGGCAAATGTGTTGTTGGATGTACAATAGAACTATCACCTTTCATATTCAGGGCTAAAAATGGCTGCATCTCTAAATAAGTACAATTTAATAATCATAGATTCAAAAAGGTTTTTCCATACAAACACAAACGGCCAGTGGAACATGTATTGCTTGTACACAAAAAAAACCTCTCTCTCTCTTTCTTTCTCTCTCTCTCTTTCTCACACACAAACACAAACACACGCGCGCACATACATTTGCAACTTTCTGGCGAAAAGCGTTCCAATCCCCCAAATATGTGACGTCACTGTGCAGTGCAGGCAAACTTAAAGAAGGCGACCGAAGGTCAGGGGACCAAGGTGAAGAAGTACTTGAGCAGGATGTACATTGTTATGCGGAATCGTTAATGGTGGCCGACCATACCTAAGCAGCAGGCAATCACTAAGAAGAGTTCATGGACATTTCAACATCCATCGGCTTTAGCAAAGTTTTCGGCGAATTGCCGTAAGCCCATCCAGTAGTGTGTCGAAACATGTAATGAAGGGTTTGATAAACGTAGGATTCAAGAAAATGTGTGCCATTGAATTATCGTTTGTATTTTTTATTCCATCGCCATTTGGGAAAGTCGGTTTTTTAATGCATAGGTTATATGCAGTTGATTAGGCCAAGTGAAGCTGTGAGACACGAGGAACTGAAATCAAACAGGCCCTTAACGAGTATCGTGTCGAAAAATTAGGATGCATTTGTTGTCCTGGTGGGACGTTTTAACAGCGTAAGTGAACAAGTAAGAAAAAGTTTAGGCTAGTAAAAATAAACATCGCAAAAATTATCGTTGAAATTTTAGTTTTGAACATTAATTGCATCGTCTTTAGGCGTTGTTCGTTATAACTTTTTTTTCCGTTACTGCAGTAGAAGATGGAAAACTGACATGACATCGCTTAGTATGTATGCAATTGTGGATTAAACTATTTTATGAGTTTCAGGTAGGAAAGACACGATTCTTGATATTTAGAATATTAATCAGAGAACATCGGAAATCATTCCTTTAACCATCAGCAGGAAATAAAGCAGATGAGTAGCTCTTTAACTCGTTTTCTTCTCCTGTGAATGGCAGAAGTGCATATAAGGCCATAAACTAACTCTGAGAAGCAATAACATTGAAATGGCAACCAAATAGAAAATGATGAAAAATTATTAAAAACTTTCTCTAGATGACGAATGCATTTCTCACAAAACCTCCGCTTTTTTAATGGGATCGCCTTTGATTAGAACTTTCTTCTTTACAATGTATTTTTCCTTACTCTTACCACTGCTAACTGGTAATCCCTGGCATACTTTCATCCATCCACACCATCCAACAGAGCAACAAGTGTCTTCCGGAACATCCCCCTATATCATATTGCACACTGAAGCGGTCGTCCCTCGACGACAAAGAAAAAGTTGATCCTTCTTGACTTAGGTCAGCACCCTGGGACCACTAGACAACTCCGTACATATATCTCTACCGTACCATCGCTGTCCTGTCCCCTACACTTCGACCATCTGCTGCCAGCCCTTTATATCCCACACAAAAAGGAAGCTACAAACAAACTACCGAAACGATTAACTGGCTTGTCTAACCCAGCACGCTTTTCTACTTCTTTTCTCCATCCACTTGAAGCAACCATCCATACACACACACACACACTGGGTACAAGGAAGCATAATGATCCGACCTTCCTCCCCACTCCGCCCCTCCCCACCAGCTTTATTCCTTCTACCATTGGCAACCGCACTTTGCGGCATCCTAATTGCCTTTCACACATTCCTTTGGATTTTCCCGGAAACCCCGATGAGCTGTTTGAAAAGTCAACACACAATCTGCTCCTGTTGGACCTGGGTGGGGTGCGATGCGGCCGAGGGCAGCAATCCTTCCCGAAAATTTGTCTGCGCTTTTCTCGGTTTTCCGAAAAACTTGTTCTTTCAAAATTTTCGCATTCTGACAGGTGGCAAGGGAGTGGGGGGGGGGGGGGGGTAATGAAAGAAAAACTTTTCCTTTCACCCAGTCGGTGGTTGCCCAAGACTCCTATGTTTCGTGTTCATGAAGGGGCTGCTGGGTGGAGGGGGAGGGGGGCCAGTGTGACTGTTGGGCGGACAACTCTCCGAGCTCGAGGGCGAAAACCACAGAAACCGAGACCGGCAACAAAATGCTTGACCGAGAAAATCAGAGCAGCAAGCATCAGTCCCAAGTCAGTGGGAAAAGGATAATCCTTTTATTATTTTTAAGGGTTACTCTGTGTAAATATATTCATGTTTTCCTATGTGTTTCGGAGGGAAGGTCAGGGGGCGGGGGAGCGGGACTCGTTTGTCCTTTCGTTGGTTGGTCTGTTGTCATCACCAATGGGTGGACGGTTCATGGTTGAGATATGGAATTGGCAATGTGTGAATATTTGTTCTTTTGCTGGAGAAGTGGTAAAACAATTAGGAGCGGGTGTGAAAAAGGATTACAAATGTTTCTATTAACGATGTTTGGGAACGTGGAAAATCTAGATGGAATGACTGAGGGCCGGAAGTAATTATTTGGGGAATTTTCCTGGATACGAAAAGCTGTACTATTATAAAAAAAATTGTGCTGGTAGAAGTGTCAGGTAATATTCTCGCCCTTTTGTTTTAATGTTTCTTGTTGATAGTTCTATAGCTATTCAGAATCACAGATGGCACTCGAAAATCACTGATTGGCGATGCAAAAATATCAGAAACCCTGCATACAAGTCGAACTAAGCTTAGTGAAGTATGAAAGCAATATCTGGAATTGTTTTAATATCTTGGTAGCTGGTCTGAGAAAATGCCACAATGACGTAGTACAAACGATGACCCCTGAACGGGTTCAACAAGTAAATGACAAAGCCATTTATTTTATTTTCTCCTTTAGAAACACTTATTTACATCAATTGCGCCCTGAACTTGGTTCAACGCAGCAAATTCGTTCAAACGAATCGTTATTTTGCGTACAAAATAAATCAGTAGATCAAAATAATTTAATACTATCATGTGCGATACTTTTTCAAATGTTTAATTTTTTATAACATGATTTGAATATTTGAATTTGACATTTGAATATAACTTTAGAAACATTTTTGGAACTTGTTGTAAAAACCAGCTGTTAACGTATTTAAATAGTAATAATTTGATTGCGCCGGAACAATCAGGAAACCCGCTTTTGAAACGATTTCTCGGCCCTTGTTGTTAGAAATAATCAAGCGCTTCGGATTTTTAGTTTCTGCATACAAATGGTTCGAATGCTATTTGTCTGACAGAACTCAACGGACGGCTTTTAATGATTCTGTTTCGAGCCCTGTGGAGAACAGCCTTGGCGTACCACAAGGGAGTGTATTAGGGCCGATTTTATTCATTCTATATATTAAGGACATGCGACGAGTATTGCGAATTTGTGATATTAATTTTTTTGCTGATGATACCGTGTTGTTCATTGCAGCTAAAAGCCACGAGGAGACCGTTTCATATTTGAATGCAGATTTACATTCTCTAAGGTTAAAGTACAAACAATTGAAATTAAACGATGATTAAACGTTAAAATTGACGATGACACAATTGATCGCGTTAGTGAAATTAAATATCTTGGCGTGATTATTGATGATAGATTAAAATTTGACTCTCACATTGTCGATGTCATCAATAAAATAGCCAAGAGTACGGTATCCTCTGCCGATTGACAAACGATTAAACTATTGCAAGTAAAATACAATCGTACAAATCTATCATCTCTCCTCACATTGAATTTTGCCCTTCCATTTTGTTTTTAGATAATCAAACACAAATATCGAGATAATGCGTTTGATCTAATAGGATTTTCTGATCGCTGGGATTACTTGCGAACATTTGTGGTTGACATCAATAGCTTTTCACAATTATATCGCTGTAAAGTAAGGAGGAGGAACTTTCATTTTAAGAATTGGAAGTTCTTTGTGCGCCATAAACACAGGTTTAAATTTGAGTTTCCTCGCCAAGCGTGGGATTTGAACACTAGTCCTAGGCGTGAGAGGTATGTAGCTTCTTTGCTAAGCCAACTCAGATTGTTTAAAAGTGAAATCTGAGTATTTATCATATGCTTCCCGTTGGCAGTGGAAACACAATCTTGTACAACAAATTCATCATAATGAGAAAACAGAACTCGTGTTGCAAAACATGGTTGTTGTAATGTAATTTCAACAGTATACAGAACTGCCCATAACATCTTGTCTGGTTTATGTATTATAAATGTATGGACCCATGTTTTTAAGAACAATAATAAAGTATTAATCACATGCACCAGTGAACAAGTATTTTTAGCTCGACCGTTTGTCAGAGTGATGCATAGAATACGAGAGTAACAAACCGCTGCAAACTTGACATGTTTTCAATACGTTTATAATTCATTTATAGTACAAACAATTATTAATCATTCTAAACAGATGTTTTGTGTGTTACTTGGGCAACCATGCCAAATGGATGAGTTAACTGAAGCTCAGAGTACACCAAAAAAGTCAAATACCATACCAGCTCAAATTTGCGAAAACAAAAGATATCCTGGACAAAAGCATGGAATTTTGTAAATTTTTCTGATGCAAAAAAAAAAATCAACTTAAATGGCCTTGACTACTGTGCATATTATAAGCATGATTTGAGGAGTATCCGCAGATAAAGTTAAGCCAAAATGTTGGAGATGGGGCTCTTATGATTTGTTCCGCTTATTTCAAGACACAGAAACATTCTCATGAACACCATTAACCATAGTATTGATTTCCTTTACTGAAAACATCACAACAAAAGATTTTTTTCAATAAACAGAGCGCCATAGTCCAAAGGTAGACATCGAATTGTGAAATTAAAGAAACAAAAACTTTCTACAAATAACTAGACATAAGAAGAAAAAAATAGTATTTTCCATTTAATTCCAACTACCTTTGCTTATCTTGACAGATACGCGTATTTCATCTACAATGTGCAGACTTCTTCAGTGTCTCGTACTAATAATTCGACTTGCGTCGACTTAAGTCGAGTTTTTAGTACGAGACACTGAAGAAGTCCGCACATTGTAGACGAAATACGCGTATCTGTCAAGATAAGCAAAGGTAGTTGGAATTAAATGGAAAATACTATTTTTTGTTCTCATTTCTAGTTACAGGTATTCCACTAAACAGCTCAAACCCTCTAAGTTTCTACAAACAGTTTGCTGATATCTTCAACAAACTTGCACCGGAAATTAAAAAGGCACTCAAAATAATCTAAAATAAAATTCTGCCTTCAAAAATCTCCCACATGCCAAATTTGGTCCCATTGGCTTGATTGATTCTCGAGTTATGCAGAAAAAGCTGAGGGTCTCGAACCATCATACGAACTTTCTTCGACCCTAAAATTCCTGCATATAAATTTTCACGGCGATCGGTTCAGTGGTATCCGAGTTTTTAATGATTAGACAGACAGACAGGCAGACAAACAGAAATTCACTTTAATATATTTTGATTAGGGTGCCAATCAAGAGCGACTTTTCGAATTAAATAAAAAAAATAGTGCTCAAAAGTTTTATCTCCACAAAAAAAGACCCCATGCTAAATTTCAGTTGACCCCTAAAGTGGTCAAAGTTTGATTTTTATGGCCCATGAAATATATCTCAAGCCCCCCAAGGTATCGGAATTTTCCGAAATCGATTTTTTTTATGCCAAATATCATAATGCCATGAAACGTTGAGATCTGGTGTTACCCCGAAAAGAATTGTTTTGATATAAATCGACTTTCTGGTACAATTTTCGAGTTGGGGGAGTGAATTGAATTTGAAGGATTTGAATTGAATTGCTGAGATATTCATGGCAACAGTATTGCAACATACCTGACTTCATCGCTGGCCACTGCTGGCATATTATACAAGATATTTCATAGGGGTGGTCCTTTTTGTAGGAAAATTTAAAAAAATATATCAAGTTAGTTGAAATTGAATGGAATATTGAAGGTAATATAATTTACACATAACATCGTAAGCCATTGTCTGCATGGGATGGGATATTTCATTAATGTAACCCACTTATGTTTCATAAGAATGGTCCTTTAAAAAATTGGAATTGTAATTGTGAAGAGAATAGTATTTACACATCTCATGTGTTATTAACTTTTAATATGTGATTTTTCATCAGGGGCCATTTCCTTATTTTGCATCAGGCTCCTCTGGAAAAATAAAACAAAACAAAATATTTAGAAGAAATCTAACCAATCAATATTGTAGAAGGAGATGTTCCCTCATCACCATAAGGCACCAAGAGTGGACAGTAATGGTTGCTAGAATCAAAGATATAAAGAGAAAGTGTTGAAAGTTCCGTCAGTGTACGGTAGGTTGGAAGCACAATAGAAGGATTGAATTTAGCAAAAGGGCATGGGTAAAGTAAAACTCGAACCAAGGACGTTGCCCTTTGCCTAACATCCCACTGCGGGGTAGGCCGAGGCACGGACGAATCCGCCACCGCAACAGGTAAAAAGTAACGTTTGGTAAACATGAGTTCTTCCAAGGCTGCTTCATTTTTGAGGAAAAAAGTACTTTGCTTTCTGCTTGCTGTGGTACATGCAGTTTGTCTTGGAAGAAACAATGTTCATTCATACAAAAAACAAAAAAAAGGAATCTTAGAAACAATTTAAAACTATCATCTTCTTCTTTATGTATTTGAGTTTAATTTTCATGGAAAATTTCGAAAAACAGTTACAAGATAGAAATCAACTTCCAACAATTTGATAAAGCTAAATTGATGATGAATTTTGAATTTCGAAGAAAAATCTCATACCCCTCACTCAAGAAACATTATATAACACTCACAAAAACAACGAATTTACTTATGAAATTGAAATGATTATAAATAACCACCTGGACTTTCTTGTAGTAAAATAATATTTTCTCACAATTAAAATTTACAGGAAAGCACCAAATATACTACGTACAATACCTAACACTTCCAATCACTCACACCAACACAAGTCCTAGGGCCGAACAGGCCCTAGGAGCGGGAGTGGAAGTACGTGCCCTAACCACGATAGTGACTCTCAAATGTAAAAACTTGGACGAGATCACGGAGGCTAATGAAAGCTCCACGGCCATCAAGACCCAGTGTGGGGTTAAGGTTGCCACTTGGGACTCAAGTGGCAACGGTACGACTCGCCAGTTGCCGCCGTAGAGTCGGCCCTAAAAGTGGCAAAACTCAAATTGAGGTGATCCGTTTGCCCAGACTCTATAGGGGGCATACATCGTAGGAAGGTAAAGGTCCCGATAGGAGCGATCTATGCCGTTGGTGCGGAAGAAAAGGTCACAAGGCCCGGGACTACAAGGAGCCCCCCTAATGCATGACGTGCTCTGGGAAACCAGATGACAAGCACGTCACGGGAGGCCCCAAGTTCCCGGCCTACAAGGGTAAACAAAAGAGCTAAATATAGTGCGGGTAACCCAATTGAACCTAAATCACTGTGACGTGGCTCATCAGCTGCTGTGTCATGCAGTTCGCGAGTCAGGAATGGATATCGCAATAATATTCGACCCATACCGCCTCCCTGCTGGTAACGGAAACTGGGTAGTGGATGGATCTAATATGGCGGTTTTGTAGATGACGGGCAAGTTCCCAGTACAAGAGGTTGTGTCCACCTCTGTCACTGAGCTAGAAAGAGGATGCAACGAACGGAGCGTCGCGTGGTGCTAGCCACCGCTAAGACTGCACTTAAAAAAAAGAGATAAATGCCAGCAGGCGAGCCTACTTTGAGGGTCTGTCCTCGAAAGCCAATGCGAGCCCATGGGGTGACACCGATCGGGTGGTCATGGCTAAAATCAAGGGCACGACAGCTACACCCGAACCATCTCCAGACCTACTGCAAGTTGTCATTAGGGGACTTTTTCCGAGCGTCAACCAGAGACCCTGGTCTCTTTTAACTGCAGAATTGTCCCACGACAATGGCTCCGTGGATGAAGGGGATGAGGCGACCGTTACAAACCAGGAAATCATAGCGATAGGCAAATCGCTGAAGGTGAACAAAGCGCCAGGACCTGACGGTATACCGAACCTGGCTATCACGACGGCTATCTCACTGGCACCCGCAATTTTCAGGGCGGTGATGCAAAGATGTTTGTACGAAGGCGTCTTCCAGGAATGAAAAATCCAGACTCTAGTATTGCTATCAAAGACAGAGAATCAACCAGGGGATCCATCGGCATATAGACCTATATGTCTCTAGAAATGAGAAGAAAAATTAATATTTTCCATTTAGTTCCCTTTGCCAATTACCAATTACCGTCTACATTGCGCAGACTTCTTCAGTGTCGTGTACTAATAATTCTACTAGAGTAGTACACGACACTGAAGAAGTCTGAATATTGTAGTTGAAATACAATTTCAAACTTTCTTAGGATCTGCTTAAGATCCCATTGACATTCTTGAAAAATTTTGGGTCTACGAAATAACTTGGAGAAGTTACTAAAGCAAACAAAGATACTGACAAAGAATTCATGCACAATTTCAAATAGAAAGTAGTTGAACATAGTTTAACGAAGAACATTTTATGTACATAAAGCGTAGAAACTAACAAATAAAGCTCCAAATAATTATTTCACAATGATTGAGGAAACGTGTAAAAGTGAGTATTGAAGTTTGTACCAACATCAAATAATCAACACACGACAAACAATTTACTACCTACTCATCAAATTGGAATTTCTATAAATTAAGATAAACGACGAGCTACCACATGATAGGATTATAAATGATCCCTCCCTTATCATCTGACAATTGAACTACCTATGGTTAGGTAGCAATGTATAGCTTCTAAGGTACTTAAAACAAACACTTATAAATACTAAATCTCCCAAGTAACATTGCCAAAACCATCCAGCTATATCGTATTTTATTAAAGTTTTATGAAAGCCCCTATAAATCAATTCGCTTTTATTATGGCAGCAAGAGATGCCAATAGGTTTCAAGTTTTTGTCAGGTTTATAAGAACCTACACAGCTTCCTGACAACGATATTAAAACCTTGAGCTGTTTTGGTCGGTTCAGAACTTTCCGAGTCTATAAGAGTCTGACAAACAAACAGACAGACAGAAATTCATTTTTATGCATATAGAAATCTAGCCTCCAAAAAAATCAACGAACACAAACACACACATTGAGGTAAAATATATACTAAACCTACTGCGATATATTTATTTTTTTTATTTTTTTTAAAATCTGTACATTGTAGACGAAATACGCGAATCTGTCCAGATAAGCTAAATGAAAAAAGTGTTTCTGTTTTTTTTAGAGTGATTAAGTGATTTTTTTTTAATTTCATTGTTTTCCAATAACAATTGTTTTTATTCATTCCCAAATAACAATGCCAAATCCATCCAGCTTTATTAAGCTTTATTAAAGTTTAATGAAATCCACTAGAAATCAATTTGGTTTTATTATGGCAGTAAGAGGTAATAGGTATAAAATTTACGTCAGGTTTATGAGAACCTACACAGCGTCTTTACAACGATCCTAAAACCTTGTTTTCTAAAATTCCTTTTACTCTTATCAAAAGTTTTGTTTTGACTTTATGAACTCGTAAAATGCTGTTTTGAAATGCCGTCTTAGGACTCATTCAAATTATCTTATTATGGTCAGTTGAAAATGCATTTTAAAACCATTTTGCCTTCAGTAGATGCATTAAACGGCAAATTGGCATTGATTGAAGTCACAAATTGACCAAATAGTTTTTTAGCCATTGCGAAGATAAATTGGTTTTTGTAAAAACTGTGATTTCTTCCAATTTATATATTGATATATATTAAATAATGGAAATGTGGAAAAATAAATACATCCAGTTATGAATGTTTTACATATGAACTGTAGATCAGAGACAAAATTTGGCATTCTTTTAGATAACCTTATTGAATTCCATAAATTTTCAGGAAGTGCTTGATGATTATCGTGACAATGTTCACCATAAAATTAAAAGCGTATATTATATGGAGCATGATCTTTTGTTTTGGATATTTTGCTATCAAACAAAATCTCCCGCAACACTAGAACTTTTTCCTATGATATTAATTACTGTTCAATGAATCAGAAGAGCAGAGAATCGAACAAAGCAGAACAACAAAAACCAACCACGATATTACCTTGAGATTTAACAGCGGTGCCCATTTGGCCCTATGTTGGTTTTGATGGCAGTCAATAGGTTTTATGAAGGTTCTCAAGTGGTCATAACATCTTTCACTGGCACATTTTCAAAATCATTAAGGTCTTTTAAAGGTTTTATTAACTTGTTTTCACAACCATCTATGGAGTGGGCCGTAGAGGAAGTGTTGGTGGATAAAACAGTTTTGAATCTATTTTTATCAACAAACATTTACATACGTGCGTGGGTTGTTTTTTTTTTTTGTTGAAAATGGAGGATATTTATCTAGTTGGGGGTGGTCTACCTTTGTTCCCTGAATCTTGAAATGAGATTTACAGATAATGTGGTTTTCGCTATCATAATCTGTGATTTTGATCTGTGCATGAAAATCCGTAAAAAGATAGAAAGGTAGTTTTTTTAATTGTTTTACCAAAGAATCATCCTTATAGAAAATAAGTAACCCAATCTAATGGAGTAAACCACTCTTATGAAGTAAAACTCTCTAATGAAATATAACATATAAAATGTTAACAATACATCAAAAATGAACCGAAACCAAAACGAAACGAAACGAAACGAAATATTATTTCATCATCTTGAATATTACAAATTGACCTCCATTGTATCAATGTAAAATTACATTTATATGTTGAATCCTAAGCAACACCAAACCACTATAATCAGTTACAGTAACTTGATTGTGACCTAATTGTGTCACAATGAAGTAACTTCAACCAATTTGCAACAAGTTTGCTGCTAGGGATCACTCAAATCTTTAATATTGCATTAAAGCTTGCAACACTTTTGTAAGAGACGAATGATTTTCTCCTTATTTAAATTCGCTTCAATAAAATAACACTTATAATAATATCGCTGCATCAGTAGGGAGCCAAAATTAAACTTCGATATTTTTATTTGACGTGTCAAATTCAGAATTTGTATCTTTGCATGGTCTATGATGATAAAGGAGAAGTTGAAATACGTAAAACTTCAAAAATACATTTAAATTCTCAATATTTTTTAATATGTTTCACCATAAAGGACCACCCTTACGGAGAATAAATAAGCCACCTTAATTAATCATCACGGATAAAACGTAAACAATAGCCTACGATGATGAAAAGAGGTGTTATAATATTATTGTATCCAATATGCCATTCAAATTCAGATTTTTTGGATTTGATTTAAAATTGTCGACATAAAGGATCACTCTAATGAAAAAAAAAGTGTGCTACCCTAATGAAATATCACATGTTAAATGGAAACCATGGCTTTCGATTGCATAAGACATGTGTCAATATTGTTATCTTCATTATTTCATTCAAATTCAACTTTCTTGACAATTAAAAAAAAAATTCAACAAAAAGGACCACCCTAACGTTAAATAAGTGAACCACCACATGCCAGCAGTTACCAACGATGATATCCCACATGTTTCAATACTATTGCCATGACTATCTCAGCAATTTAATTCAATTCCTTCAAGTAAAATTGAATACACTCCATCTTAAAACATTTAAAAGCCCCAAAAAGTCGATTTTATCAAAACATTTTATTTATTTTTTTGAGATAACACCAGATCTTGACGTTGCATGCATTTCTAAGATGTATAGCATCAACAAAAAAAATCAATTTCGGAAATCTCCACCCTCCACCCGTTTAACATAAAAAATATATCGTAACAAGCATTATTTTTAATACTGGAACCAAAAGAGAACACACTTCATTGTCGCCCTCTGAAAAAATAAAACATTCTCCTTCAAATATCCCGAATTCCATTTACTTAATCCGCCTTCGAAGAATTTGAAGCCGCTCTGGGCCAAACTCGCATCCAGTTCACTAGTGCATTAAGATTAATGATCAAATATGCAGGACCCTCCTGGCACGACGCACTTATCTTTCCTGAACGTTCCGACATTCGGGGGAAGTCCAAGGCTTCAATTTACTTTTCCGATATTTTTCGTAGGATGCAGCAATGGCAGCCCGTCCGATTCTCGAATTCTTTCTAAATTAATTAAAAAGGTCTCCCTTCTCTGGTGTGCGGGGACGTTCATCCGTAGGCTCACGTTCGGTTGCCATCGACGTCGTTCCGGGGAAAAGGATCCTTGAATTGAAGTCTGCTAGTTGCAATGGGCCTCTTCGCTAGAGCTAACTCCAACGACGCATATGTGTGTCTAGAGAGTGAGTCGGAATAAGGTTGAAGGAAATGCCGGGGGGGGGGGGGGGGGCAGCATTTCGTATATGCATTCGAGCGACCGTTCCTGGTAAAACCTCTCATTTCGTACATTTCGAAATCGGATCAATCGTTCATTCTTTCTTTATTCTATTTCCCTAGTGAAGCAGAGGGTGCATCTGTGTGCCGTGGCTCCCCGTTGATGCTTGCATCCTGCATCTTTCGACTGGACGACGGACGGACGGTTCTGGCCCTGGTCCTAGTGAGCTCCCGTTTCTTTCGTTTTTGCGTGATGTACATCCTCGATTGGTCCTTCTGACGACTACGACAACGACGACGACGACGGTGAGTCCCGGCCAAAAATTTGCCCTGAAAAAAGCCTATCCCTTTGCTGTCACCCACTCTTCGATTTCAGATGCGATCCCACCCCAAAACCCCCAAATCGGGATCGGAGAGAAAAGGAGAAAAGAAAATGTCCCCGGGAAAAAGCAGGTCTCGACAAATGCATACACACGGTTTTTACCGATGCGTTCCGACTTTCCGGCAAGGCGGATCAAGGAAGTCGGCCGAACTATTTCTAAAACATTCATAATAATCATGATATTTCATTTTAGGCTTTCACTCGACGGACCCGTCCGATTCCATCTGTCCAAAGTCCGTGGGGTGCATGCGTGTGTCTATGCCTAGATGTTTGCATTCGAATCGGGTTGGAATGAGGGGTCTCTCGCCCTGCCAGTTGCCGGCTTCCAGTTCAGCCTCGGCTGCAGTTCAAAAAAGCTCCAAAGGGAAAATTCTATTTACATACATTTTTGAATACATTAGCAACGGAGAGAGAAACAGAGAAGCGAGGTTTTTCTTCGGATCGGTGTTCCGGCTACTGGGCATACATTCAAGCTCCACAGCGACGACGGCCGCTTTGGCTAGGTAGGAGAAATGCGTGCATGCATCATTCGCTTCGATTGCGAGCCTCTTGGCCTGGGAGAGGGTGCACCGTCTTTTCGGCTGGGAACTGTGGGCCAGTCGGACGACGGGTGCGTATTTTTGGTAGACATTGAAAGTATTTAGTATTTTTGTAAGGAATCTGGTCAACTTATTTTTGTGCAAGTTAGAAATATAAATTTATTGTAAGTTAATCAAACCAACTTCAGATCAAGAGATACAAACATCATCAAGCAGAATGGGTCATTGGTCCATATATGCAGAAGTGATTGAGCCTTGATTATAGGCGGACACAAATACTCAAGACAAAATTTGAAATTCTTGAAGACTAATATGGTTTTTTTTGTTCTGTTTCTTATTTAAGAGCAGTTTTGAGTGAAACCCTGAATTTATTCACCTATGGTGAGATTATGCTTTGATTCACGGTCGCATCACGAAGGGTTCCAATAACTGAGTTGTCCATTTAGAGTCCCCTCCCTTTTCTGGAAGGGGGGGGGATACAAATAAAACACAAATTTCTGCATAACTCGTGAACTAATCAAGCAAAAGGAACCAGTCATTTGAGAGTTTTTCTACTATTTACTTTATGAACTTCTACTGATTTGAGAGTTTTTGGAAGCAAGAATTGTTTCTAAGATGACTGAAGACCCCTTCCTTTTCTGAAAGGAGGGCCTCTCATACTATTGAAGCACAAATGTCTGCATTACTCGAGAACTAATCACGTAAACGGAACGATATTTGGCATGTTAAGGTTTCGAAGGCAAGACATATTTTTTTGGTTTTTCAAAGCCCCATCCTCTCTTTAAGGGAAGAGGGGCTCTCATGCAAATGAAACATAGATTTCTGCATAACTTGAGAACTAATCAAGCAAATGTAACAAAATTTGGCATGTGGAGGTTTTTGGAGGCAAGAAATGTTTCTAAGATAAGTCAAGACCCCTTTCTAGAAGGAAGGGCTCCTATACAAATGAAGAACACATTTCTGCATAACTCAAAAGCTGTGACGGCAACACTTCCCGTTGCAGCGACGCCGTCGACTTGGAGCGAGACGCTTTTCAGCAGGCCGTTGCTGAACCGAATGTCATGTGTGACGGGAGAGCGGAGGAAACGTCAAATGCTGAATGAATGAGAGTGAGGAGTGCAAAATTGCCAGTTTTCGCTTTGCTAGGCTATCGGGCACGTTCGATAGTAGTTACTTAATTCTATCTTGATCTACGTTACAATTACACCTAATTAATATTCTAAATAATTGAATTGTACCTAAATCTAATGAATTGATTTTAAAACTATTGTAAGTACTCTGAATTAAACCTAATGGAACTTAAAAACTAACTGACAATCTACGGTTCACAGCAACCAGAAAACGTGATTCCTTGATAGGATTTCTTGCATTTTAGACGATCACGTTTACTAAAAATTGTGAGTAATTATGATGTAAATTAAACAAAGCAAAGTTGGAAAAATAAATGAAAACTATCTTTCAGCTTGAAGCTTACCACAGCCCAAGAAACTGTGTTTGCTGTCGAGACTTGGTGTGACATAACCCTTCCCCCAACAAAATCTTCAAGAATTTTATCCACAGGGATCGGAATGGAGGAACATCAAGGACCCACAGGAAAAAGTTGTTAATCCTGTACCCGTGCAGATACCTCTTGTGAGGAATGGGTACCCTGTGACAGCTGCCGGCTCTGGCAACACTTCGGTTGCGCAGGAGTGGATAAGTCGGTGAAGGACAAGCCGTATGTTTGCAGGAGGTGCACGTCGGCAACGTCGGCAAGTCAATTAAAACCCCCACCGACAGATCGAAGTCTCCGTTTGTCAGTGGCCAAATCCGGATCAAATCAGTTCCATAAAGGATCCAATAAGGTGAGATCAGTTGTTCCTAGCACGACTTCAATTAACCGTGTCATACGTCTGCAGAACGGCGGAACGGGCAAAACTGGTGGAAGAAGAACCTCATTCATCGATGCCTGCCTCTTCCCCGGCGATCTCAAGCGCATCGGTAAACCAGAAGAAACCAGGTAAGACATGCGCTACATGTGATCGAGTAGGACATCGAGTGGCTGATTGCCATCACTTCAAATCGCTCAACATCGATGAACGGTGGAAAATGGTTCAGCAGAAAAGCCTTTGTCGTACGTGCCTGAATAGTCCCGGAAAATGACCGTGCAAGTCCTGGGAGGGTTGTGGGATTGAGGGTTGCCGCTAAAAACACCACACTCTTCTCCACTCTTATTCCGCTCAATCATTCTCAAATGCTTTCGCCAATCATGTAACGCAGATCAGCTATCTTTGCCCCATGTTTCGATTGCTTCCAGTAGTTCTGTACGCGGGAGCGCGGACAGAGGTTGTATTTGCTTTCATCGATGAGGGATCGTTGACCACACTTCTGGAGGAAGGTGTTGCTGATCGTTTGGGTGTATCCGGACCGGTAGATCCTTTTTCTCTGCAGTGGACGGGTAAGGTAACCCGCAAAGAACCACAGTCCCAACGAGTTCAACTAGAAATCTCTGGAGAAAGCAGTCAGAACGGTCACAAGCTATATGAAGTTAGAACTGTTAGCAGTTTGGTATTGCCTTCCCAAACGATGAGATACGAAGAACTTTGTAAACGATATCCATAATAGCGGGGACTCCTTGTTAAGGACTACGATCTGATCCAACCGACGCTTCTGATTGGGTTGGACAACCTTCGTCTTGGAGTTACTCTGAAATTGCGTGAAGATGGTACAATGGATATGATAGCAGCGAAGTGCCAACTGGGTAGGAGCATCTACGGGTGTGTTACTGGCATACCTACACAACGGACAGTTGTTCAGTTTCACGTGACACCTGCGACTGATCCCGACCACCAGCTAAACAATCAACTTCGTGACTACTTCGCGCTTGAAGATGCTGGAGTAGTAGGACCTGTTGGCGAAGTATTGGAGTCAAATGAAGACATTCGCGCGGGAAGTATCTTGGAACGGACGACGAAACGCACAGACCGTGGCTTCAAAACCGGACTTCTGTTTCGCAACGATGGATAGCTACCCAGTGGTAGTCAGGTGTCTACAGTCTCTAGAGTGGAAGCTTGCAAAGGATTCTTCATTACTGGCACGGGTCCGTGAGCAAATAGCGCAGTACGTGCAGAAGGGCTACGCGCATAAGGCAACCGAAGCAGAGTGGAAGAATGCAGATCGGAAGCGTATGTGGTTCCTACCCTTAAAAGTCGTGCAAAATTCCACAAAAACCCAATACGGTGAGGCTGGTTTGGAACGCAGCAGTGAGGACGAATGGGGCTTCTGGAGGGACTTGACCTAGTGACACCTCTACTAGCAGTTCTCAGCCGTTTCCGTCAATTTCCAGTAGCCGCCTGTGGTGACATCAAGGAGATGTTCCACCAACTCATAATCGGGATTCAAAACAGTGCTTTCTCTGGCAAATCTGTTCGTTGGATCCTATCGGCATCTACGTCATGGACGTAGCTACCTTCGGGGCGACATGTTCGCCTGCTTCTGACCAATATGCTACGAATATGAATGCCCAGAACTTCGCTAACGTATATCCACGTGCAGCCACTGCAAACGTTAAAAACCACAACGTGACCGATTATTTGGACAGCTTCATGACCGTCGAGGAACGATCATTTATGTACATTCGATGGGTGGCTTCGAGATCTGCCGGTTCCGTTTAAATTCGGCGGAACTTCTCTGCAAAATTTGGGAAACAACTGCCAATGAACCAAAGAACCTAGCGTTGGAACGGGCTGGAGTTTCTGATTCCGTGCTTAGAATGAATTGGATCCCTGCGGATGACAACTTCTCATACAACTTTAATCTACGCGAAGGCCTTTGACAAATCCTGGATGAAGGCCACGTACCCACCAAGTGGGAAGTTTTCAAGGTCGTAATGAGTCTTTTCGATCCACTCGGGCTCGTCTCGCATTTCCTAGTGCATGGAAAAGTAATCATACAAGTAACCTGGGCTTCGGGAACGGGTTAGGATGAGCCATTCAACGAAGATATCTTTCAGAAGTGGCGACAATGGCTGCTCTATTTCCGAGGCTAGGACGCTTGAGGATACCCCGATGTTACTTCTCACCGTTTCCGATAAACCTCGATGATCTGCAAGTCCATACTTTCGTGGATGCCAGCGATGTTGCCTACTCGTGTGCTGTATATTTCCGAATAGTACATAAAGGTGGTGTCCACTGGTAGGAGCCAAAAGTAAAGTGGCTCCTCTGAAGACTCTGTCAACACCAAGGCTTGAACTAAAAGCACATTTCTGGGAGTGCGATTCCTACCGGCTATCATGGAATACCATACGCTACCTGTACCGCAGCGGTTCTTCTGGAGTGACTCTTTGACGGCACTTGCATTTTTCCGATCTGATCACCGAAGATTCCACAAGTTCGTGTCCGTGAGAGTTGTAGAAATCCTAACCTTGAGTGATCCGTAAGATTGGAGATGGGAAGATCCAAGATGAACGTGTCCGACGATGCCAAGAAGTGAAAGAGTGGTCAAAATTTGGAGTTCAGCAGTCCTTGATTCACAGGACCCGAGTTCCTACACGATGCCGAAGAGTTATGGCCCGAAAAACCAATCGTGGGTACGACTTTCTAAGAAGTTCGACGTATCCAAGCGCACTGGAAATCCGAACCTCTGATAGATTACTAGAGATTCAGAAGATGGTCGAAACTGCAGCGCACAACCGCATACGTCATCCGCTTCATTCACGGCCTGCGTCAAAAGAATGTGGGACAAAGTCTACGGAAGGAGACACTCACCCAGGCTGAACTCGTGCAAGCGGATATTGTGCTATTGAAGATGGTGCAAACGGAATTCTTCCCGGAGGAGAGAGTCCTGCTGAAAGAGACAAGCGGCAACCCAGAAACAAAGCATCATACCGTTCCTGAATCCAGCAGCATCTACTAGACCTGGCCTTTTATGGACAAACAAGGCGTCCTGCAAATGCGAGGCCACATTGGGGCAGCGAAATTCCTTCCATTCCATACATTCCAAATTCCCAGCTATTCCCCATAAACATCATCGTGGTAAACTAAATGCGGCAACGTTTCGAAGTCGCGGAGCTGAGATCGCTTGTTCAAAGAGTGGCAAGAGATTGTACATGGCGTCGGATATCTGAGGCCCTTCCAAAAGCGCATGTTGTGGCATCACTTTCGGAAGCATACGCCCTTTTACGTACGTTGGCGTCGATTATTTTGGGCCAGTAATTTAAGGTGGGTCGTAGTCAGGTGAAGCGTTGGATCGCCTTATTCACCTGCCTTACCGTTCACGTCGTGCACATGGAAGTAGTGCATAGCCTATCTGCGGAGTCGTGTGTTATGGCCGGACGAAGATTTGTACACCGACGCGGATCACCGGCAATGTTCCACTCGGATAATGGCACGTGTATCCAAGGAGCCAACTGAAAGCTACAGGAGGAGATTACGGCAAGAAACGAGGCCTTGGCAACCACCTTTACCAACACTCAAACTGACTGGAAGTTTATCCCACCTACAGCGCACACATGGGCAGAGTTTGTGAAAACGCCTCGTTAGGTCCGTGAAATCGGCAATTGGCAGTGCACTGGAATATCCACGGAAACCTAACGACGAGACCCTGGAGACCATTATCTTCGAGGCAAAAGCGTTGATGAATTCCATGCAACTCACGTACATTCCGCTGGAGTCTGCAGACCAGGAATCGCTGACACCCAACCACTACCTCCTGGGCAGTTCACCCGGCAACAAAATTTAACCAGCAGTTAACGTCGAAGTTCACGCTACATTCCGTAGCAGCTGGAAGATGGTTCAATATATCGTCGCCGAATTCTGGAGGAGGTGGATTAAGAAGTATCTTCCGGTCATAACTCGTCGAAGTAAGTGGTTCGACGAGGTAAAGGATCTGGAGGTGGGTGACTTGGTGCTGGTTCTGAACGGTACTGGGCGAAGTCAATGGATTAGAGGACGGATCGAGAAAACCTTCGTTGGCCGTGATGGAAGAGTTCGTCAAGCACTAGTACAAACACGGAGTGGCATTTTACGGCGGCCTGCAGTAAAGCTGGCAGTGTTGGAAGTCCAGGACATCCGGACAAGACCTAAGTTTACGGGCGGGGGTATGTGATGGCAACACTTCCCCTTGCAGCAACGCCGTCGACTAGGAGCGAGACGCTTTTCAGCAGGCTGTTGCTGAATCGAATGTCATGTGTGACGGGAGATCGGAGGAAACGTCAAATGCTGAATGAATGAGAGTGAGGAATGGAAAATTGTCAATTTTCGCTTTGCTAGGTTATCGAATTTGCGTAAAAGTAGTTACAGAATTCTATCTCATTCTACGTTACAGTTATACCTAATCAATATTCTAAATAATTGAATTGGAAAAGATGTGAATAAAGCCACTTTTACGGAGGAACTAGGATCCTGCAGGGCCTCTTTTAGGGGCCTGTATAGTCAGAAATCCTCAAAATATCTTCTGGTGGCCTAGTTTTGCTAATTCATGAAGTTTGATATGCCGCATGTCATGTTTTGCATCTGAAAATATGTTGTCCACCATCCCTGGACAGGTTCTCACTCCATACACCCACCTTTGAATCTGAAACTACGGACATTTTTGGAATAACCAGTACAGATCTACAAACAAATTTGCAATCTATTGCAAAAAAAACGCATCAATATTAGATGGCTTACCAAGAAGTATTGTAAATTATAAATTTTAAATTGTCTGTCTCAGACGTGTTAATTTGTAACAATATTTCGTGACGGTCACTTATTTTAAGATTTTTAATTGACACCCTACCCTTGCCGTAAGACGTAGTCTACGTCAACAAAATCCAAAAAAATCTTCAACTCCAACTTCTTTCCGAGCAAATCTAAAAAACCGATTCCAGCCCACTGCCAAACCACCTTCCAAAATCCACCCATTCATCTCGGGCCTGGGTCCCGCAAGCCTTCCGGTATCCTTTTCCAGTGGACGAGAAATGCACACAAATCGGGCCCATTTGCCGCGCGAGGTCGTTTTTCTGCACTGGAGATTGCTGCACCAACCGCGTCGACGACGACGACGACGACGACGACGACGAAAACGACGTGGGCCTTGAGGAGGGAACACAAGGATGAGAAAACGGCTGCCCGGTCCATCTGTGCATATGCAGGTACATCCACTCCCATAAGCACACGCAGCTTCACAGAAAAAGGATTCGTTCGGAGCCGCTGCGTCCTGTCTCTGTTGACCACTGCATCTCAGCATCTGCACCGGCTGGGCCCGGGCAGCTTTCCCTGAAAAGCGAAGAGGCCACCGCATGATATCTGATGATTTCTGTGCCTGCTGGCACCTTGTGTTTTTCCCGAGTTGCTGTTGCATTCCATGGCCAAGGTGGATCTGTGTATGTGTATCCATGGCAATCGCGGACGCGAGGAATTCTATATAGACGAACCATCATCGATGGGCTTCGAACTCCGGATGTGAACACGGTTGCATGGTGGATTTTTGGAATTGAAGGCTTTCCGTTGCTGTTGCTAGCTGGTGGGTATTTGGAATCGTCTTTTTCGCGATGCAATCGATGCACTCTCTGGTCTTGTCTTTTCCATCACTGCAGGGGTAAGCGAGCGTGAACCTGAGGAGAAGCCAAAAGTTGCAGTGAAATGGGAAAAGGAACGGGGTTCTTTGTGCATCGTGAGTTTGGTTCAATATTTATTTATCCGGAAGCTGGGGTGTTTCCAGTGGGTTGATGCCTTTCTGGGGGTTGCTGGGTGCTTGATGTTTTATTGAGTTCTGTATGCTAGAAGAGGTGTCTTGTAAGAGTGTGCATTCCCAAGCTGGTTCAACACAATTTAGAAAATTGGGTTGATATCCTGAACCTACCGTACAAAATACGGAAGTGCCACAATTTTACATTCTTCATCAAAACGAACCAGTGAAAGTTTCTTTTTGTGAATCTTGATAGGTTTATCTAAGAGTTTACAAAGTAGTTCTGATGTAGTTCTGTGTCAGTGCGGGGGATTCAAAAATATTTGAAATGGCTCAATCGATAAATAAATACATACACTTTGAGGAACTGTTTAAATTCAAGAAACTTTTCAAAATACGAATACACTCAGTTAACAGTCAACTTATTAACATTGAAAAAGATCATGTAAATTCTGTTCCAAGAAACGTAGGGAACGGCTTCACCAGGGGTGACTGTTTTACTCAGTTGTTAAGAAATTAATGTCATTTTCAATGATACGAACATGAGCTCTATCTATCGGACTAATAATTCGAGGCATAAATCACGATTCATAACCTTTTCGTTAATGTCATTTTGAAGATTTAAAATACATCATCTGGAAAACCATCAATTTCCTACCGGCTGAAGAAGTTCGCTCAAATTTTTCCCTTTGTGTATTTTACATTCGTTCGCGTGTACCGGAGAGAATGTCTTCATCATCTCGTTCGTACATCTAGGCATGTTGCCAGAATGTGATGTGAACATTGAGTTAAATTTATTTAATTTTTATATGATCTGAAATCACTATTTATTTCATGTTTCTTCCATGAATTTGAGGTTGATCTATGCTTATGATTATATTGTCCATCATCTGGAACTATCATATGCAATGAAAAAATATGTTTCGAAGCTGTCCAACAGTACGCAACGATAAACTGTCACTGTTGAGGCTATGGCATCACTGTTACTTTTAAGAGAGACCATATTTCCTCCTTTCTTTGTTAACCGTGAATATAGCGCACCGGTATATATAACGTGAAGCCTGCTGTCATTTTGTTTGTTTTTAAACGAAACGAGAGAATGAAATACGTGTTTGGGATCATAGCAATCGACATGTTTTGGTTGATTGTTTTCAAGAGCAAATGGGTAGAACGAAGCTGATTCAATATTTGCTATAATGTCAGAAAATGCGTATGATACAATCGATCGAGACCAGCTATGGCAAATCATGCACGAATATGGATTTCCGGAAAAACTGACGCGGTTGATCAAAGCAATGAGCGGGTTGAGGAAATTGACATTTGCAGGAAATCGTGAATCGCATTCATACAAGTTTGTTAGTTCCTGTACAGATTGCGGAGCTGTAGAAAACATTTTCATGATCGGAAAGAAATCCGCATGCTGTTGACAAGTCCTTGCAATTGGCTATTCCATGGCTATGACATTTTTTGAGTCTACTGCCCGTTTCTGAAGGTATGTTTCGATAGATGAGAAGTAAGCAGAAAGATTAACGTCTAAATGATTGGCAGTTCTAATTATTGATTACAGCTTCAAACCCCGTCCTGTACCCTATGAGAAATTAGAAAACAGATTCTCTTTATTTGGGTTCTTATGGCTGGCCCCCAATTGATACGTTGCGGATGCGTTTGCGTGAATTTGACAGTTTTCCCATAGGTTTTCTATCAAATTTACGTCTACGCATCCGCAACGTATCAATTGTGGGTGACCCTTTAGCGAAAAATTAAGGTACGTATAAAAAATGCTTATTCAAAAAAACGTATCTTTCCTTACCGCACAGTCTAAGGTCAAGGTGCCCTCTATATTTTTGCAAACATTTTCTTGTATCCTAATGGAGGACAAAACCTACGTGGTCAAAAACTTTAAGCAGTTTCCGAGTCTGGCTTTTTATACCGCAATACAAATAAACGCCGTTGCCGAGCATTTTCAGACAAAGAAGGTGTCCAAATTCCCGAAGAAGTATTGAATTTTTCGGCCATATGTAGTTGTGATTGAAAATCTTAAAGTTTCGTCTCTACCGGCACTATCAATAAGGACGAGAAAGAATTTCTGCAATACCGGTTGTTACCCGTTTATCAGAAGTAACGACCCTTCAGCTCTGTTTTGGCCTCCTGTCACTATGCGAAGTCCGTCCTGGAATGGTATAAGGTACAAGAGGTCAGAACTTTGCCAATAGAGAAGTTCTGGGTTTTTGTTAAGCGGAAACTCTTTGAAACTAAGAAGAAAGCAAATGGAACCGATGATTTCAAGAGAAGCTGGAGAATCGTTACGGAGGGCGTATTTGAGGATACCGTTCGGAAACTGATAGCGGATTTATCACAGAAAGCTCGAGAAGTTTGCAGAAAGAAGGATTAACATCTTAATCAACTGGATACTTAGTAGATATATGTAACTCTATAGTTGTGAAATAAACAATCGGTTCTGTTGCATTATGTGTAAATTTTTTTTGCTGTTATTATTTTGGTGTCCGAAGTTTAACGTAGACAGACTTTATGTCATAGAACAGACGACCATTATCGTGACCTTTTAGTGGAGCGAAATCATAAGTCTTTAAATTATGTGTTAGGCGAAATCTGGGAAAACCAAAATATGGCTTTGTAGCCACGCCTTTCCCAACTGAGTTAAGAGAGGACCCACAGGTCATATGGTGGCCACCCGGAAGATCAGAAACATCCGTAAACGTGGCCACTTTTTGGAAGTACAGCCATATCTCGATATAAGGAAACTTTATTTAATGATTGTTTTCGTGATGAGATCACTGCATAGATGACATAATACAAAGAAACTTCTGGTATGATCGATTTGTATGGTTGAGTTATATTGAGTGTATAATCGATGATGAAAGCCGAAAAATGATGTTGTTTTTTATCGAGGTAAGCCTGTAGTCGCGATTTTTTTTACGATTATCATTCCTTTTATGAAAGTGGAATGAATGAATTTGTGATCTGAACAGTTTCCTTTGGGTAGCAATCCAAAATGCCAGAATGTTGCATGTTGGAGATAGGACTTTAGGTTCTTTATTCCTCCCCAGGACCATAGCAAGGATGATTGCATTGAAAATCAACATGGTAAACATTGATTAAATATAAATAATTTTAGTTTGGTCAAGAATTTAGATCCATGCTGAATGTAGTCCCAAATGGACTATCTTTTTTTTTGTAATCAATATTCAATTTCTGAACGTTTAATGAACTACAATTTGTGATCTGAAGATGTCCCTTCAGAGGTAATGTGGTTTTAAATCCTAATTTGGTCTGATAATTTCTATTCAGAGCTCATATGGTGGCAATTCAAAAGGCCAGGATGTTAGCGGCCGAGTTGTTTTCGATCAAGACGGATTCGACCGGGATTATAACGGGTAGGAAAGTTAAATAGTTGATATCATCAAAATGAGGATCAGTATTGTCTAATTGACCCACATCCATAAGCTTTGCGTAATTGTGTTGCATCATGCACATAAATGGAGCCTCACAAAACATACAAATTAATGTTATACAACGTGTAAAGTTCTGGGACATTCGGCTCATTGTGGATGATGTTGTATACAAAAGCTTGTCTTTATTACAATTATGTCATACAAGTTGCTGCTTCGTGAGGACAGATATACAAATGTATGTGCTCTGCTATTTACATCTCAATGAAAATTCAGATTTTTTTCTATGTAGTATTCCACTAAAAGATACACTTAAATTGATTAGTAAATTGGTTACTCATTTAAAATGACGACATGACATGGAAGAAAAAAGTACGTTCATACTAAAAACTCACACAACTTTGCATGGAACAAAATTATAATTATAATTATGCACAACCCTCCCTCCACTTTTCTGAGTGAAATTTTCATGGAAAATTTCGAAAAACAATAGCAAGATACAATCCCACTACCTACCGTCTGGTGGAGATGCGTTGATGATGTATTTGGCATTTTAAAGCAACATCATTTACCCCTTATTATAGAAACTTTAATTAATACATAAAAACATCAAACTTACTTACGAAATTGAAAAATGATAAAAAAATACAATTCCTGGATTTGCTTGAGATAAAACAACAATATTAGCTATCATTTGGAACTTACAGAAAACCAATTAATACACAATGCACACGTCCAATCACTCATATCGATACAAATTAGCATTATTTAACCACATGATACACAGAATATAGACATCAATACTAAGTCAAAATGGACAAAAAAAACTAATGAACTTGCTTATATTTTCGAGACAACACACTTAAATGGTTACTCACAACAAACAATACACATTATAATCAATAAAAAAAAACTAAAAAAGAATATAAACAATCACTCATCACATGACCTAAACACAACCCCAACTAAAAATAATAGCAATGAAATACAACAAACACACACTAAACAATTTTATTAGTAAACATAATCAACTTAAAATTCTTTTAGGCTCTGCTAAAGACCCCCTTATTTTATGTTGAGAGGTTTATAAATTTGAAGTTTTCATTACATATGTGAAAAAACTCGTTTTTGGACATACTAATTTCAAAAATCCGAATTTCTGTCAAAAATTTAGATAGCATATTGAAAATTTCACCAAAGCCTAAAACAATACAGGAAATAATGTGGAAAAAACATTTTCCATCAAGTGGTTTGGACTTCAGCTGGCTGAAATATAACAAACACACTAAACAATTTCGATTTGATTTGATCAAATTTGACGCACTTAAATGAGGATTTTCTTTTTTACCCGATTTTGACCATGCTGAAATATAATATCGTTGCAACAAAACCGAAGTGAATTCTACTAATAATACTGTATAAGACTATATACGTAGTATTCACAAACCACTTCACACTGAATGCCATATTTTTTAAGTTCTTCGTAGGTTGTACTAGTTATTTGGGGTATTTCACGCGTAACAAATCATTAGTGTTAATAAAATGAATTCGCCTCGGCTTTTTTTTGCATCGATATTTCAACATGGTCAATATGGGGTGAAAAAGGAAAATACTCATGTTGGTGCGTCAAATTTGATGCCAGCTGTAGTACAAACCACGCAATGGAAACAGTTTAAATTTTGTCCACATTATTTTCTGTATATTTCCAAGATATAGTGACATTCTTAAATCTAAATTTTTCACAGAAATATGGGTTTATGAAATTGGTATGATGATGATGTGATAAGAACACACCGTCAGTGCGAAGATAACCTATGACTATTCTCAGCAGGTTGTTTTGAGATACTACGTGATGGCTTGTTCTAGCAGGGCCAGTCGATCTCAATGAGGACCTTCGGAAGACTACGGTCAGAAAGCCGCGTATTTTCGTATGAAAATACTGGCAACTCCACGAACCCTTGTCCAGTCAACAAATGCTCGATATGTTGTTGTTATAGGAACAGTGAAAATTTTTGGCATAAATGATTTATAAAAATATTAAGACAAAAAGAAAATTTCACGGCTATACTGAACCATAGATTCAATATACACATTTAATTTTGTTTTTTTTTTGTACAAGTAGATGTGCTGATATTTTGCATATTTCTACTGTTCCTAATGAAATAGTTGTGAGCAATACAAATGAGGAAGGATCTCACCAAAAAAATTACAATTGAAATTACTTACCATAAAAGCATATCAGTCTCTATGTTGCATTATCATATCAAAGAATAATACTTTCAAACGCATCTGCCACTGCATTTAATTTTTATAGGACTCATTTGTTTTTATAGCCTGATCCAATATGGAATGGATCAAATCCTCAAATGCATATACTGTACTGATTCTTTACAAGGTCTCACTTTTCCCATATGAAAAGATATCTTAAAAGACACAATTACTATTGATACAGATTTCAATTTCGAATAATTTACACAAAATTTAACACTAGAAAAATTAAATTACTGGACCATGTTAAAAGCAGCTACAGTAAGTCAATGCACCTCCAACCGTTCATTTACCGAAAACCCAACCTACCTCTTGACATAAAATGAGTCAGGTGGGCCAAAACTGACAACGATGCAAATGCGAAGCTGAAAATAGCATAAAAAATATTGTGAAGGGATGTTATAAAATAAAATGATAATAACATTTATATTTGTTATGTCTGCATTTCTGCTGATCCTGCTGCAATTGTAGACGGACTTGTACTGACTTGGATTGCCCATGAAGTCAGTATACATTCCTATCTTCTTGGTTTATGAAATGGGTATGTCCAAAAACGGCTTTTTCACATCTGTAATAAAAACTTCAAATTTATAAGCAACATGAAATTTTGGTCATTTAAAGTCTATTGGTTATAATGTTGTCAAATTTTCAGCCAAAAAAAGTGATAATTGACAAAGTAACAGAGGGTTGAGCATGGCGTTTGTTGGAAGAAAAATTTTGCTCGGCATTTTGTGCTACTGAGTGTACAAAATAACTTGATCATTGTGGAAAAAATACACAGGACAAACCAAACGTACTCTAAGAACTCGCTTCAAAAAAAATATCGCAGAAGTATCTAAAGCAAATGCAAAAAAGGACTGACACTCAATTTCAAATCAAACGTACCTGAACACATGTTCAACAAAAAACACTTCATAAATGTATGTGGTTCAAATACAAATTTTAAGACATATCACATACAGTGGGGAAAATTCGTTTAAACGCAAGGTCATTTTTGGGTTTATTTCCAATACAAAAGATCGAAACAAAAAGTCAAATACAGTTTACCAAAGCCTACCAGTAGTTACGTTTTTGAGAACACAATTTGAACGGAAGTTCATTGTAATCTTTGAAAACATCCAAAAAAAGGTGATTTTAGAAGGGAAATTCGTTTAAACGCACACTAACGTAAAGCCGCATTGAGCGTACCTATGCTACTGTTATCTTGCGAATCTGTCATATTTACACTGTTTAGCACTCGTCCGCTATAAACGAGTTTGAATTTGCGTGGCGGGGTAGTTGTTGCTTGTTTTCAGCAAAATGGGTAAAGGAAAGTATTTAAGCCAGTCGGAGCAAAGACTGGTTCGAGAACTCAAAAGTCGCGGTGAGAGCAATCGCGAAATTGCACGTGTGATCCACCGATCGGAAGCAGCAATCAGGAATCTGCTTAAAAAAGGAGTATGGCGTAAAAAAGAAAACAACGGGAAATTCGAAGATTACCAATCGTGTCCGGAACCAAATAATACAACCCGAGCAACACATCTTCAAGCTTTTGTGTTGAATAAGATTGTATATAACCAAATCTAGCCATAAAAAGTGTTTTCAACCGTTATAAAGCTTGTGTGTTGCTTGGAAAATGGGTGACTCTGGAAACTTCTCTGCTGTGCATATCAAGCAAGAAATGGGGCTTTCCTTTTTTAAGAGGCATGTACGACAGATTCTACATGGATGTGGTCACGAGAGTACGCAAAAAAGCCAAAAAAACACCAATCTTCAACCGGCTCACATCAACGCTAGATTGAATTTCGCTAAAAAATACATGTCGTGGACTACGGAATGGGACAATGTTATTTTTTCTGACGAGAAGAAATTCAATTTGGATGGCCAAGACTGCACCGCATATTATTGGCACTATTTGAGGAAATCTCCGCAGGTTAAGTTGAGCAGGAGCTTTAGAGGTGGCACTCTAATGTCTTGGGCCACTTTTTCGATCCATGGAAAGACCCCTATTGCCACAATTTCGACCAGGATGAATTCGGAAAAGTACTTGGAGCTTCTGGAAGATGTTTTGGTCGCGTTTACTGAAGACTTTATGCCGGAAAATTTCGTATTTCTACAGGATAATACAGTATTCATGTCAGCAAGCAATCTTTGAAATGGTTTTCTGAACAAGACATCAGTCTTCTGGATTGGCCAGCTCGTAGTTCGGATCTAAATCCTATCGAGAACTTGTGGGGCATCCTGGCACGACAGGTTTACAAAGGCGGAAGGCAGTTTAAAAGAGTTCGTGAGCTTGAGTCAGCCGTAAGAGAAGCCTGGAGCTTGATACCTGATAAAACTCTGCAGAATGCCAAAACAGAGTGCCGAACAGAATTTTCAAAACTATTCAGAAAAACGGAAAGCAAACGAAGTATTAACTATTGTTTATTGTTGATTTTTGAAGTGTGAATTCGATTTGATTAATAAAACTACAAGTGCGTTTAAACGAATACTCACCTCTTTTGGATTTTTTTCACAATTCATTATGAACTTCCTCCAATCACATTGTGTTCTCAAATACGAAACTTCTGATTGGCTATGACAAACTACATTTGATTTTTCGTCCCGATCTTTTGTGTTAAATATAAACGCTAAAATGACATTGCGTTTAAACGAATTCCCCCCACATTACTTAAAAGAGATCAAGGAAACGGGTATATATGTTTTGCCATGCGTATTTTTCAAATAATCATAACTCGAAAACCGTCGGTTGTAATGAAATTGCGTCTGAGAAGAAGTTGCAGTCAATTAATTTAACTTTATGAAAAAAATATGTACACTGTAAAAAAAAAAAAATTTGTCTTAAAATAATATCAAAAATTAAACTTAAAAATCAATTAGCAAATCTGTCCAACGTACGATTTTTATAATTTTTTTTTCCAAAAAGGCTTTGAGTCATAAGAAGAAGAACAGAAGCTGTTTTACGATGGATCAACTTAAGATAAAAAAGTTCTTAGAAGTAAGAAAAATTCATTTTTTTTCTAATTTGTTGTTTTTGCATAAATAACCATATTTTAATAATACAATACGATTTTTCTAGTAATTTTAATCAAAAATGCTCTTGGTGAGCAACATTCTAAATGTATCCGTTTTCGAGATAATTTGAAATTCATGCCGAAAAAATGGCTTTTTCCATGAAATATCCCTTTTTCAAATGTTAGTCGTGATTGTCCATCTGCATAAGTATTCTTTTCAAATTGTACATAAAATTTTCTACAATATACCTTTTATTTCCGAGAATACCAGACAAACTGATTCCTGATATTTACTGTAGGTAACACGACAAAATTTGCTGCTTTTACTTACAGTATATTATGAATACCTAACCCGAAACAAAAATAATTAGTATTTATGTTAGTGTACAAGCGTATTTTGTTCAGGTAGAAACGTGATGTATTTAATTAGTTAAACTGTTTATACCAGTAAAAAAAACAATTGTTACGCCCATTTATACCTATTCATGCATTCCCTTTGGTGTTGACAGAAAATATAATTTACATGCATACCCCTGCACATACCAATATTTCAAAAAAGTACCTAAAGTGCGTACCTAGAACGTATAAAAAGCATTACATTACAAAGTCATGACATCAGTTTAACAGTATCTTTCATAAGTAGCGTAAAGTGTAAAACGATTTGAAATGGAACTCGAAACAAAGCATTGTTGTAAACCTTTTCGTGAAATCGGGAGACGGTGTTTGCCTAAACTTAGAAATTTAACTGACAAGTTAATTGAAAAACTTTTATCCATGCAGTGTACGGTCCATTTGGACACGTCATTAAGAATTTGTGATTCATGTCGGTTATATTCGTATCGTCGTAATCCTGTCGAAAGAGTGGTGCAACCAGAAAACGGTGGACATGACGAAGCACCAACCACATCACGGAACGATTTGGAGGAAATACCATCAGCAGCTTCAATTACCGCGGCATCTTCTCAGGACAGTGACTGTTGGGTCTACTGCCAACGTTTATTTGGATTCAACTTCTACTGCTACGATTGATGCTCGTTGGCCTCGGATAGGCAATACCACCTGCAAGACGACGTCTTTCACTCGGGACCGGCAGCTCTGAAAAGAACTCCGGTGATTCAACTCTTTATTGAGCTACAACGCCACCAAGCAGTGGAAGGAACAACAAATGTCCACTTCAATCACAGGACACAGGAACTCCAGCAGGCGGACGCTCTGCTAACGACCAACGAGCAGGACCAATCAGGGATATTTCTTCAATGGAAAAATGAGCACTTTTCTCAGTGTTTATTCCTCTACTTTTCGATAACAAGTGGTTTTGGGTGCGCTATGCGCTTGCTTATATATACATAAAAAAGGAACTAACTGCGCAATAAGTGGTGAATGAGTACAGCTGCGCAGCTAAATGCTGATTGGTTTAAGTTCTTATTAGTGTTAGTGGAGGAGGCCGTTTGCCCGCGGCTTGCTCGGGGTTAGTGAAAACAAAACACAAAGGAGGGGAAGGGGAATAGGGAAATATTTCTGTTGCGTTGATTCGTCCACGGAAACGTCACGTGACAACTGCGTCGGCATATTCGTCAGAGGAATGTTGGTCTCATCTATTCGCGGTTGCGAACAGTGACCTACCGGATGATTCCAGGATACACAACATTGAGCTATTCAATAATGGAATTGCAGGAATAAATGTGTCTCCGATATCCATTAGAGAATAAAAAAATGATAAATACCGTCGGCAAAAATTTGCCGAAATTGTAGCAGGTATTAGAAAATATCTATTCAGCTTACCACCACAAGAAGAAGTCGAAGAGTTAGCTACATTGAAAACAAAGGTTGTGGAATATGATGAAATTATTTCCAAATTGAAAGAAAAATTCATAGAACCAGATTGTTCGAGAATAGATAAAATACGTATATTAACAGTTTTGCCTAATTCGTGAACGATTCAGCAGATAACGAGCAAATTTGAAACAAACAAATACCTTGCATTACAAGCAAAAGAATTGGCAGCCGAAAATGGAGTATTGGCTACCCCCAACGACAGATCGGAGAATCGTTTGAATCCGGATATAAAGAATGAAGTGATACAATTTTTTGACGAGGACGACCTCAGCAAAGCCATGCCGGGACAAAGAGATTATGTCTTTGTAAACACTAATGGTAAGCATCAACAAATTCAAAAACGGTTATTACTTTCATCACTTAGAGAAACTTTCACTCGATTTAAAGAAGTCAGTGAACATAAAATTGGATTTAGCACTTTTGCAGCATTACGACCAAAACATTGTAAATTGCTAAATGCTTCAGGTTCTCACAACGTTTGTGTTTGCGCAGTGCACGAAAATATTGATTTAATGCTTCACAGTTTAAAAAAATATTCATTCAACACTGATTGTAATCAACATTTTGAGATATTATTGTGTAATTCATCATCAAGATCAAAATATTGTTACCTCCGTGAATGCGAAAATTGTCCCACACTGTCAGAATTTGATATAAGATTTTTAAAAGAACATGAGAAACATAACTTGTCTGAGATATCTTTCAAACAATGGATTACAACTGATAGATGTAATTTAGAAACGCTATTAAAACCTGTCGATGAATTTTTTGAATATTTTAGCGAGAAATTAGAAAAACTATTAACTCATGATTATATAAAAACAAAGCAATCTAATTTTTTAAAAGATACAAAGTCTTCATTAAAAGAAGGAGAAGTAGTTATTATTTGCGATTTTGCAGAGAATTATTCATTTGTACTTCAGGATGCTGTTCAAAGTCATCATTGGAACAATGATCAGGCTACAATACATCCGTTTGTTATTTATTATATGGAGTCAGGAACTTAAAAATCTAAGTTTTGTTGTAATATCAGAAGTTCTAAGACATGATATAATTGCGGTACAAGTATTTATTTCTAAATTACTAACGTATTTAAATCAACTAATGAATATAAAAAAGGCCATTTTTATGTCTGATGGGGCTGCTTCCCAATACAAAAATAGAAAAAATTTTGCAAGCCTCTGCGAGTTTAAAGAGAAATACAACATTGATTCTGAGTGGCATTCTTTCGCAACTTCACATGGTAAGGGACCATGTGATGCAATTGGCGGCACATTGAAACGAATGGCAACAAGAGCAAGCTTGGCCAAACAACATGAACATCCAATAACAAGTGCGAAAACTTTGTATGATTGGGCTATTAAGAGAAATCAAGAAAATTTCACAAAAATATCATTTTGCTATGTTTTACAAGAAGAATATGAAGAGGGAGCTGCAGAATGGGGTGGTAGTTATCAGCAAACAAAAATGATTCCTGGTACACAGAAATATCACTCCTTCATTCCAGTTGCAGATAACAAAATCGCTGCGAAAATATTTTCAACTGACGAAATACTGAGTTTTCATAATATTTATAGAAATGTTAGCAAATAGTGTTTGTAAAAATGTAAATACAATTTTATTTTAAATAGTAGAAAAAATAAATAAATCATGTATGAACAAAAAAAAACTCATAATTTTTATTTGGTAATTAAGATTCGTTAATTTCGTTAATTAAGAAGATGTTCAATCTTCTTGGTGTCAGAAGGATAGTTGTTATAAAATTTATGCACAATTTGAAAAAAATACTTTTGAAGATAGACAATCACGACTAAATTTTGAAAAAAGGATATTTTCATGGAAAAAGCCATTTTTTCGACATTACTTTCTAATTATCTCGAAAACGGGTACATATAGAATGTTGCTTACCAAGAGCATTTTTGTTTAAAATTGCTAGAAAAATCGTATTATATTATTTTAATATGGTTATTTATGCAAAAACAACAAATTGGAAAAAAACTTGAATTTTTCTTACTGCTAAAAACTTTTTAATCTTAAGTTGCTCCATCGTAGAACAACTTCTATTTTTCTTTTTATGACTCAAAGCCTTTTTGGAAAAAAATTTATAAAAATCGTACGTTGGACAGATTTGCTAACTGAATTTTAAGTTTAATTTTTGATTTTTTTGAAGCAAAAAATTTTTTTTTTTACAGTGTACATATTTTTTTCATAAAGTAAAATTAATTAACTACAACTTCTTCTCAGACGCAATTTTATTACAACCAACGGTTTTCGAGTTATGATTTTTTGAAAAATACGCATGACAAAACACATACGCCCTTTTGAAAAAAATATCTTGAATCAAAAAATTCCCTTACCGGCGGAAAATCCATCATCACCAATTCCAAAGACATGTGCAAAGTTTCATCCAAATCGGAGAGGGTCGTGCAAGATTTTGACTTTTTCCGACTGATTTCATTTGGAAACGCTCATTAGTCAAAATATAAGCTATTTGAGATAAGCGGAATTTGCTCTCGTTTACAAGTGATAGTTTAAAAAATGCAAAAGTTTTTTATTTTTCGAAAAAAAAAAAAGTTATGTAATTTTTTTTTCCTTAAATTGTCCTGGTTTTCCAATTTGAAACATGCCCGACCATCAAACCCATCTAACATTTTCCAGATAAGCTTATGCTTGTGGAATTTATAAGAACTTTGAACAAATTTACAAATAATTTATTTTGTCTACTTCAGAAGTGAAGAGGTTAGGTTTAAGTTTTAATTTGTCATAGAACACCAAAACTCAGAAAAACTTCTCGTGTTTAAAAGAAGGAAAAAGCTTCTTATAGCTTGTGATAGAAAAGCATAATATTTCAAAATTATTAAGGCTTCGTCTGAATCACCATTCTGCCTAACAAACTTAGACATAGTGACCATTCGGCTAAACAAAGTTCGGCCTAACGTACTGTAAGCTAATGACCTGACACATTGTGCTTCATGTCAATAGTTAATTTCATCGCGTTGTAAATTAGTGAACTCCAATTTAATATTACTGCCATGGCTTTTCAAGATATATAAAATTACCAGAAACCATTTTCAACAGCTCTATCGTTAAGTCATGCAACGCATCAAAATAAGAATATATAGACATAACAATTGTTAATCATGTTAATATGATTTCATAATTACCATGAAGGTACTCTACAGGTATGTCGTTTATATACGTTCTATTTGATCAATCAACTTCCCAATGACATTTTCTGCATAGGTGAACGATCGACTAGTAAAAGCCAAACGCTAGGTAGATGAAAACATCATCAAACCATTCAAATTTCACTACAGAAAGTTACTCACTTGAGCTCTTTGCAAACCGAATGAAAGACAAGTTCCATTTATCATCGTAGATGCCATCAAGACCACTTTAATTTGCAGCATAGTTCAAGGTCAGTTTTGCAATACCAAAGAACTTTCAACCCTTCCAAGCACCTCCATCAAAATTTGCCACGCAACAATGTAAGTTAATTAAGCTATAAAATAAGCTTCTTCATAGTATTAATTGCTCTATCTGAACAATTAAATTCTAGCAAAAACAGCTCGGAAAAAAACTCAACACACTTTTGTACCGTTCACTTTCTGCAATTTGCACCTCAATGCACACGCATCCCATAAAAAAGGCTCAACAACATTTATTGTTCTGTGCGAATGGGTCCCCCCTCTCCCTCTCTGAAGTCCAACCGACCAAGAAGGGGAGATAACGCATTACGACAGGAAAGCCACTCGCTGAATGGTGTCGAGTGGTGGGATAATTAATACTGACATGAAATGAGCTTCCTCGCATAGTTCAATGTTTCTTCGTGCTTTTCCCGAAGTAGATACGAATTATCCCCCATGTCCAATAGCGCAGCAAAGAAAAGAAGTGTGGATTATGATGTGTTACTGTTCGAAGGGATAAGCATCTTGTTTGGAAGTCCGGTCGAACATGTGTTCCTGTCTCTTCCACACGTCCGAAAACGACCGAGGAGTGCGTAAAACCGGTAGCCGTACAATGCATGTCAAGTAGATGTTACGTCACTTGTCGGTCGGAAGAACGACGTCGACCACAAATGAAGGGAGCATCTTGATGTTGCTCAGTTCGAAACAGAAACCTGTTGATCGGAATCCAACGGAGGAGAGAGCTCCGACTCGAGAAATGCCTCACATACTTTCCGGCCCATGAACACATTCTTCGCATTTACCAAATGCAATAAGAAAACCGGACGGGATGAGAAGGAAATCGTCTCTCGTTCAGGATGTTGATTCGGAAAGCATCTTCTCCATCTTTCTGACTGTAGTGAACGACGACGACGACGACGACGACGACGACGACGACGAGGAAGAGGATGATTCTGCAACAGATGGTACACAAGAATCTGGTGGAAAGAGATCCGGACTAGACGACCGCCAGACAGAAGGATAGCTTTACTGCGGTGCTGCCCCCCCTTTCGGAGTGAAAGTATGAGGGTGTTATCTTTACAATTCCTGTGTGTAGCACTTCTGGCACGTGGCAATCTGGAGAAATGGAAACGAGCGATGAATTCATGGTTTAGCACTAGGTACTTCAAGTCAGTGTGCCAAGTGGAAATGTATTCTTCACCCATTCAGTTCCTCGTTGGAAAAAAGAGCAAGTTTTCCCCCACCAGCCCCCAGCCGGGCTGCGTTGGTTCTGGCTCAATGAAGTGTTTAATCAATTTGCTGTGGCCTCAGTAGTGGGGAAACCTGAGGGAAACGAAGCAACGCAACGAAATGAAATCAATTGCCATATCAAGTAGGCGCTGCTGGGCAGTCAGTCAGTTGCGAGCTTGTAGTAAATGTCAAAAAACGTGCCTCGTGGCTTAAGTATTCATAACGCGCATATTAATATACTCATTATCATCGCCAAGCTATTAATCGGCGCTTTGGATGGAAGAGCTGGGAGCTGGGTAGGCTTCCCCATCATGGTCAGCTGGATACCGGTGCAATTTACGAACGCTGTAAGTATTATTTTCAATACAATATGATACAGAGAAACGAGAGAACCCATCGAACTGGCGCATTTGTATATCAAACGAACCATTTAAAATTACAATAAAGACTATTAAAAAAACAATTAACAAAATTATCAGACCATAGACTTGTTAGTGAAGGCACTGAATTACCAAGCTGTAGGTAACAAATTTGACACCATGAGCTGAAGTCACTTGCAAAGGCTCGCAATCTGCGGAAGAGCGAACAATTTACAAGTCGATTTCGATGAGGACTAATCTTTTGAACGGCCTCTCTTCACGGGAATTGCTTGAGCATGCATGAGCATGATTGACCGCCCACGGATGCAATTCCGTTATTGCCAGATCAGCTGTAGGCAGCATAATTAATCATCAATTAAAAGAGAGATTTGAGCACCAAAAAATGAAAAAAGTGCCATTAAATTATTAAGGCCTGTGCCAACAAATAATGTGTGATCAGCATTAAAAAATTAGGAATGAGCAATAAAAGATGAGAAAAGATCTTCGGATAATCTATTGTGACCGGTAAATCTGTCAAATAAAGCAACAGCTATTAGTATATGTGCAATTAAATATGGCAGTATTTCCGCCAAATTATGTAATTTGAGCACTAAACTATTCGCATATGTCTTTTAATTTTGTTAGATTTTCCCATAAAAACAGTAAAATGAGCAATGGATATTTATTTATCCATTGCTCATTTTACTGTTTTTATGGGAAAATCCAACAAAATTAAAAGACATATGCGAATAGTTTAGTGCTCAAATTACATAATTTGGCGGAAATACTGCCATATTTAATTGCACATATACTAATAGCTGTTGCTTTATTTGATAGATTTACCGGTCACAATTAGATTATCCGAAGATCTTTTCTCATCTTTTATTGCTCATTCCTAATTTTTTAATGCTGATCACACATTATTTGTTGGCACAGGCCTTAATAATTTAGTGGCACTTTTTTCATTTTTTGGTGCTTTTTCTGAATTACTAAGTGCAGGTAAATATTTTAGCCGATCAGCTGTATTTGCACAAAGAACCAACAGATGATGTTTGGGACTAACATACATCTTCAATGTGTAAAAACTGGTGACCTATTATAAAGCAATACCGGCGCCATCCGTGTCCGAATGCTCGTCAAGTAGGTAATGGGAAGGAACGTGTTGACATGATACTCGCTTTTTAGGAAGCCGAGAAATCCTCTGTACTTCCACGAGAAATCACTGGGATGTTGGATAGTTGGGGAAAGGTTAGCAGCCGGGTTCGTTTTGGTTAACGATACGCTGAAAATATGTAGCACTTTTGGCCAAAAGCAATTTAGATTATTGTCTTCATAGCATATTAGATATTGTCTTCAAAATATGGTAGAAATAACTTATTTGTTGCTTTGCAAACCAGCTCTCCTCGATATCCTAGATGGTCAAGTCTTGCTGGACCGCAGCTGCTGCCGCCGGAACTCGTCCACATCAACCCGGCCGTCACCGACGTGTCGGAAACCTTCCGGTAGTTACATGAAATCTGTGTCTAATACACACTTCTTGCACTAATTAATTTACAAACTAATCCTGAAGACCGAATCAAAATTCACTTTGACACGGTTGTGGTATTTTCTTTTAAAATCTAGTTCTAGATACTGGCACTTGGTTGCAGGAGATCTTCCCCCACAATACCCGCGAACGACGACACTTTGGACTCGCTTCCACTAAAACAAGGGGCCCTTGGAAAGCCAAACAAACTGGGTATTTTGAATAACTTTGTCTCCTTATTCTTTCCAATGGTGTTCAACTAAAACTTCGAATAACAATTTGTAAAATGCATCAACATTCTCGTTTGCCAATTAATACTACTAAGCCTATGCCAAAAACTGTCAAAGTTTGCAAAATTATATTGAAAGACCTCATCATATTTGTCGTCTTCGGGTTTTTGGTATTGGTGTATAAGTAAGGAAAACTTAATTGCTATGTGAAATGCTTCATTTTTCCATAATTGGGTAAGAGATTCAGTCACACAAAAGTCTTCTAGTATTTGTAATTGTAATTGTTATTGTAATTGTAATTGTAATCACTCAGTCCCCGCCCTGGCAGACCACTGTCCGCCCATCTGCGTTTGGGCTAGGCGAGAACCTACCAAGCCTACCCGTTGATATGCCCTAGACCATATAGCACACCGGAATCTTCCACAAGCAGGCGCCGGTTACTAACTAACCAGTCCCAACAAGTGTTACACCCAAAACTTGAAATTGTAGCAAAAAATGCAAAATTGCAATTTTGCAGTTTTTGCAATCATATCTTGAGAAATCCGCATGATTCTGAAAAGGCAAATTTGCCCATCATGTTCCACAAAGCTTTTTATGGTATAAACAAAGCCATGCAAGTGTGTGCAAGTGGTTATCGCTGTGTGCCTAGTGCCTTGACAATCGCAGCAACCGTTGGGTTTTTGTTCAACCGTCAACAACTTCTCAATATGGGTGAGACAATGGCACAGAACGCCGCTACGCCGTATGCCTCTGTTGCTATTCCGCTGTCAAGTGTTCTATTTTTATCTGCACTCGTCATCACACTCCTATCGCCCTCTCATCAAGTCACCATGCGGTTTATGAAATAAACGAAGCCATGTAAGTGTGTGCGACCGAAATTTGCTTCATTGTTGTAACGTTGAGTGCCTCAAAAACCGAAGAAACTGTAGGACTTTTATTCCATTTACCTCAGGTTGTTGTGGTGACTGGATGGTTACAATGAAAAGCCGTCATGCTGACGGTCGCGGTTCGACTCTCGGTAGCGGATGGCAATCGTTTTTTTGTGCGCCATTGGATTTACTACTACTAATCAACTGTACAACATCACGCACACATTGAATTTTTCTAATCGAATTGATGTGATGCTTTTTTGCCCACGACCAATGTTGCTTTCTTTCTCCAAGTTGCGATCCATTACGAGAAATGAAACCAAATCATGCGAAATTGCATTACAATCTTGCTTTTTTATTTTGGGTGTAGATTCATTACATAGAGGATAGTAGGAGGCAGAAAGTGAAGCAAGAGAGCGAGGGGCGTTTGAATGCTGAAACGAAAACGAAATAATGATTTAGTGATTATTGTAATTGATAAGTTCAAGTATGAATAGTTCTCATCTGTTTCTTCTCCTATTGGTTGTTGTTGCACTGATGCTGCCAGTTTTTGTCATCCAATTTGCTCTTCGATTTCCACTACCGCTCGTATATTGTGTGGAAAGATAGCAAACATAATAAAGATATTCATTAGTGGTAATATATATTACGCTTTCTCATCATGTGTTTGTGTGAAGCTTAAATATTTTTATATTAATATCGATTTCCGATTTGAACCGATTTACACCAACAGCAAGGATGCTATTGGGGCCACTCACAAATTGTGATGGTGGTTTTTCATTGAGAAAACAAGGTAATTTATTTTTAAGCATGAGAGCCAATTAAGATCAGTTTACACCAATAGTTCAGACGCTGTTGCAGCCACTCACAAAATGGAATAGTGATTGGCTGGTTGCTAGATATGTGGCCCAGCGAGACTTACGAACGAATGATATGGATCACAATTAATTATAATCCCCACCACCCGCCCACCACACCCAGCGAACCAACACATCTCACCGGGAAGCAGCCTTATTATTCTTCTTTGTACACTCGATCACTCGCGTCACCGAACAATAGGTAAACGAAGCAATAGAAAACGCGATATGCCCGATAACAAAATATTGCGCAACAAACCCTCGACACAACTGTTCACAACCGATGCTCGCGATCACAAGCTCATCTTGTTTAGCACCAGCCGGGGGAGACTTGGTCCTAAAGGGCGAACACGAAATTATTGCGACACATTCAACAGGGCATAACTTTTTTACCATTGGGTAAAATCAACCAAATTTTGCACACTTTCTCATTGATGTGTATTGTTTACATGCTGTCAAACTCGAAGTCATGTTTTTCGATTCAACGAAAATGGAGCTGAACCAACGCGAGTCGAGAGGACAAATTCTTTCCAAACACCTGGAATTTCCTGACCTGTCGCACCGGCAGTTGGGAAAATTGTTGAACATTCACCATTCAACCGTCTCCAGAGTGTTGAAGCGGTTCCAGGAGCGGTTGACGTTGGACCACGGCAAAGGAGCTGGAAGAAAACCGGGACCGGAGAACAAAAAGACGGAGGGAAAGGTGAATCGGATGATTAAAGCAAATCCCAACGTCTCAAGCCGTGGTTTGGCTAAAAAGATCGGCATGTTGCAGAGCTATGTCCAGAATGCAAAGAAGAGAGCTGGACTACATACATACAAGGTACAGAACTTCCCAAACCGCGATGAGCGGCAACAATTGACGGCTAAAACTCGGGCACGGAAGCTCTACGAGAAGAAACTGACAAAATATGGCTGCTGCGTGATGAACGACGAAACGTATATAAAAGCCGATGTTAAGCAAATTCCGGGGTTGGAGTTTTTCACTGGCAAGAGCAAGTTCTATGTGGACGACAAATTTGAGAAGAAGAAAATGTCGAAGTTCGCCTCCAAATATTTCATTTGGCAGGCCATCTGCTCTTGCGGACTGAGGAGTGAGCCTTTCGTGACAAAGGGCACAGTAAATGGCGAGATCTACAAATCTGAGAGCCTCGAGAACCACCTTTTGCCGTTCTTGCAGCAGCACGACGAAGCTCCGCTATTTTGGCCAGATTTGGCATCATTCCACTATTATAAAAGTGTCCTGGAGTGGTACGTGGCCAATTCTGTCCATTTTGTTCCAAAGGACATGCATCCGCCAAACTGTCCGGAGCTGCGCCCGGTGGAGCAGTACTGGGCAATGATGAAGCGGGAACTTCGGAAGAGCAAGCAGACAGTCAAAAACGAGAAGGACATGTTAAGAAAATGGAAAAAAAAACTGAGAAACTGGTACGGGATGACACTGTAAAGACTTTGATGGAGGGCATCAAGCGAAAATACGTTCAGTTTTACAATCAAGGCTCCATCGATTAACTTTTCTTTTGATTTTTGAAGTAAATATATGTATAAAACTACCATAAAATTTTGGTTTGATTCTAAACATTACAAGGAAATTGGCATGACATTTTCGGTGTCGCAATAATTTCGTGTTCGCCCTTATCTCCAATCCGCTCAAAAAATCGCAATGTTTTGTGATATAGGGGGCGGAATATTATAAGTTGAGATAATTCAATACAGACGTCTTCCAAACATGGAAGATCGACAGGCAATCGGTGTGTAACCACCTGGTACCTCATAGCAAGATGCTTAGAGGCGGACCGGAAGAGTTGATGAGCTACCTCCCCCAACGGCTTCTCTTCACGGGAATTCATTATAAAGCGCCTTTTTCACCTCGACATAAAAGTTTCATTATGGGATTGGATTTGGATTGGATTTGGATTGGATTTGGATTGGATTTGATTGATTTGGATTGGATTTGGATTGATTTGATTGATTTGATTGGATTTGGATTGGATTTGGATTGATTTGGATTGATTTGATTGGTTTGGATTGGATTTGGATTGGATTTGGATTGGATTTGGATTGATTTGGATTGATTTGGATTGGATTTGGATTGGATTTGGATTGGATTTGGATTGGATTTGATTGGATTTGGATTGGATTGGATTGGATTTGGATTGGATTTGGATTGATTTGATTGATTTGATTGGATTTGGATTGGATTTGGATTGGATTTGGATTGGATTTGATTGGATTTGGATTGGATTTGGATTGATTTGATTGATTGGATTGGTTGGATTGGATTTGGATTGATTTGGATTGGATTTGATTGGATTTGGATTGATTTGGATTGGATTGGAATTTACCAATATTACACTACATGGCTATTTTCAGCATAGGAACGATGAACCGATTTGGACCAAAACCTATGGGGTCAATTATAGAAGCCAAGTCGAGCAAAATTGCACATTACAGAAGCATATTAAATCTGATCGAGTTGGCAACTGATTTCGACTGTCAATGGTGATGTTGAAAGATTTAAAAATGTCATTGAAATATTACACCAGGCCAGTGTTCAGGTCTTACATCACCTTAATTGTTATTTTGGGCATTTGAGGATAAGTGTTTATAATTACTAAGCTTATCTTGCCAATTTCATTAATGCTTTAATTATTCTGAAAATCTCATTGGAAATCTGTTGTTCTGTCAATGTTGTAAGTTGAAATTTTTTCGGAAAAAGTTATTTGTTGAAATCTGTCAACATTTTCATATATAACTTTTTCCGAAATTTTTTAATCGATCTCTTTTCATTGGTTTAATCTCGAAGTTTTTTGACCTTCTGGTAAAATCTTCGAACTTTTTCCTTAGCTTGTGGTACTTTGAATTGTTTTTTTTTTTAATTGAGCATTATTGTTTTGGATTTTTGAAGGGTTCTCTAAACTTTGAAAGAATGCTTGAAAACTTCTTTGATATGTGTCCGATCTTCTAAAACATCTGTCCTCCAGTTCTTCGAACTTCAGAAAAGTATTTTTTTAACTTCTATGCTAGACATCTGGAATGTTTTTTTACCGGCGAACCAACATGTTACAGAAGATCATTGAATCGATCAATTTCAATTGTTGCAAAAGACATAGTTTACACACCCACAAAGTTTCATTGGATTCTGAGAGGGTGATGCCAACCAATGGATAAGTTGACGTGAAATTCGTCTTACGCTAACCATGTTGATTGAACAATGATAATTTTGAAAACATATGCAATACCTACTACACTACATGTAATTGATTTTTTTATGTTTGTTGTTACTTGAACTTGAAGGTAGGGCAAAAGTTCAACATAAGCTTAGTTGTGAATGTTCAAGAAAATGTGTTTTGTGCTTTAAATGAACTTTGTGATAGGAAGTTTTGAAGTTCGAAGGAAGTTGTTCAGTGACTTTTGATGAACTTTAAAGTACAAATTAGAGGAGGTAGAATCTTTTCGTGCAATTGGTATTGAATTGGTATTAAATATAAGATACACTAAGTAGATGATTAATTTTAAACTAGATGCGTAGTATCATGTAAGTCAGCAGATAGTTCCACGAACTTTACGTTCAACCGAATACAAAGTTCTGGGTTCGTTTCTGAAATAATGCCCGACCTTCAGGTTTCTTGGGTAATTTGTGACATTGAAGCAATAACGGATAGAATCAAACATTTCGCGTAACTTGGATTGTGCCATGCGTTTCTCTATTGAATATTTGATTCCAAGGATGTAAGTGGCAAGATGGTAAGAATTGAGTTAAATACGCCAAAAGATTTCTATAGCTGCAAACTATAAGCTCTGCAAATGTGGTGGAGATTTGAATACGAGCCATTTAACAACGAACAGAAAAACGACTCGTTTAAAACACCCCATAACATTCGTTTTGGATCTAAGAAAACACTCAACATTTGAATTCAATCTCTCTTGAAATCAAATTTTAGTCACTTACACTTTTGGTCTTGAACCCTCTCAATTCCAGTCACTTACCAAGGTTTTTTCGTAAGATTAACAAATAGTAAAACTCGGTTTACTCTAGACGGCACATAATGTTTTATAAAGACTTCGACGTAACAATGCTGGAAGAGCCAGATACCTATGACTCGAAAGTAGTTGGCCATGTTGCAAGAATGCTGGATAACAACCCTACATAATATGCTGTTCACTTCAAAATCCAGCTGGTACAACAAGAAGACGTGGAGCGTAGTGTGCAGACCAGGTACTCAAAGATCTGGTGAGTGTGAGGCGCAGTTGAGGATGGAGAGATGCAGCCGTGAATCGAGTGTTGTGGCGTGAATTGGTTGATTAGGTGTTACCTCTACAGCGCTTAACTAACTTAATAAACAAGATGTATAACACGATGGCGGAGAATAGATCACGAGCTAGCGTAACGATACGGTGAACCCAGCGTCCAAAGAGGTGGCAAAGCGAAATAGGATGCGATGAGCCGGGCATGTCGTCAAGATGTCGGAAAACAACCCAGCCAAATCCGGCTGGGACAAGACGCAGAGGCGATTAGCGCTCGAGGTGACAGGACCAAATTAAGCAGAAACTTACAAGCATGCACAGTTTGAAATAGGGGTCAATTACAGAAGTCGAGTCGAGCAACTCAACTAGACACCTGTCACTGTTGAGTTGAGCAAAATTGCGCATTACAGAAGCCAAATAAATCTGATCGCGTCAGCAACCAAACTCGACAGTTAAGTGCTGAAATTTTTCATAGTTACTCTGAAATATTACACCATGCAATGATTCAGAACTTTCATTAATTTAACAGTCATTTTTGACAGCCAAAGCATAGGTATTAACATTTTTCACTCTTGTTTTGTGAATTACACTAATGTTTTTGCTAGTCATAAAATTGGGCCGCTGTTCCAAAGTTGCGATTTGAAGGATTTTTCGAGAAAGTTATTAATCATATGTCGACAAGTATCGATAGTTTTCAAAGAACATTAAGAAGATGAGTTACTATTAAAGCATTCAAACTTCAAGCTTATATTATCTCAAGGGAGTAGTTTTTCAAAATCTTTGATTTAATTTTTAGAGGATTATCTGAACTTTTGAAGAAGCCTTGAATATTTCTTCGATAAACTTCAAGGATTTTGTTAAAACTTTTCAACTAAACTTCAGGGATATTTTTAAACCAATCAAATCTCTCTAACGAGGTTAGATGGAAACCAAGGAATGGTAATTTCTACATGTGTTGGTGTGTTAGCTCATAGTATGATGCAAATGGTTGGGATGTCCTGAATTACTGAGAAACTCCTGCGTGAACTACTAGGAAGTACCACCAACACTTTTGTTTTTTCCTGTTTTTCTGAGAAATATCTATCTGAACCAAGAAAGCATAATTTTTGAATTCTGGAATGTTCGATTCTGAACTTTAGAAAAGCTCTCTAGCACTTCTGTGTAGTTTCATCTGAAATTTTGGGAAGTTTCCTTCGAAACTTCTGGTAAGTTCTCTCCTGAACTTCAGAGAAGTTCTTCCCTGAAATGTTTGAAAAATTTCTTCTCGAACTTATAGATTGTGCCCTTTCTAGTAAGTTCCTTCCTGTTGTTCGGGGAAGTAATTTCCTGAGCTTATTTTTTCTGAACCGCTAAGGAGTCCTATCTTGAATTCCGAAGAAAATTTCATCGACAGTTTAGGAAAGTTTCCTTAAACTTCTTGGAAGTTTCTTCGTAAACTGAGAAGACCTGAAGTTTTGGGAAATTTTCTTTTGAAGTTCGGGGAACTTTACTCCTATATATCTGTAAAATTCCTGCTAAAACTACTAAGAAGTACCTTCTACGCTTTTGGAAAGTTTCTTTCTGTTCTTTGGAGAGGTTTTTTTCTGAACTTCGAGAAAGCCTCTTCTGAAATTCTGAAATGTTCTCTTCAGAACTTTGGAAAAGCTCTCTAGCACTTCTGGGAAGTTGCAACTAAACTATTGGGAAATTTCTCCTGGAGACTCTTAAAAGTCCATCTCTGAAATTCAAAGAAGTTCTCTTCTGAACTTTAAGGACGTAGCGTCTTGAGCTTTGTTAAAGTTTGTTGCTAAGTTTTTGAGAAATTATGGGTAGGTAATTTTTTCTTGAACTTCAGGAACGGAATCTTGAATTTCTGGAAAGAGTTCCAGAACCTCTGGAAAGTTCCAAACTTCTAAGAAGTCCTCTTCCCCAGACTTCTTCCCGAAGCTCTGAGAAGTTCTTTCATATTTTTCGGAGATGTAATATTCTGAACATCTGGGAAGTATCTCTCTGAAGCTCAAAGAAGTCTCCTTACAAATTTTCTAGGATGTTGATCCTGAAATTCGGGGATGTTTGGTGTTGAATTTTCTAGGATTTTCCTGCTTGAACTACTATGAAGTACTTTCTATATTCCTGAGAAGTTTCTGCCTGACCTTATTTCTTCTATTCTTTTCTAAGAAGTCTTCTTTTCTTTTCTAAGAATTTAGTATCTTTCTGAAACTCTTGGAAGTCTCCTCCTAAATTTTCTAGGATGTGCCCTGAATTCTGGGTATTGTCTTTCTTTACTTCTATTTACTTCTAAAACTCTGATTTTTTTTTCCAAAGTACTACTAAACGTATCATTTCAGTACATTTGCAGTTGGGATTTGAAAATTTACCCTCGAGTTAAGTGGTTTATGAAATAAGTCCTAGATTCCTAGAAGTATAGAACGATATGACCCAGAATTTAGGGCACATCTTGGAAACTTCAGAAGTAGATCTTCCAGAGCTTCAAGAAGATAATTTTTAGAAGTTCAGGAAGAGACTTCCTCGAAAAAAAAACTTCTCCGATGATCAGTAAGAACCTTCTCAGAAGTATTGGAAGCAATTAGTTCCAGCAAGAAATACTTCCAAAAATTCAGGACCAGAACATTCCCAAAGTTCAAGACCATACTTCCTAGAATTTCAAGACAGAATTTCGCCGAAAATCAGGAGAGGTTTCAAGAAGAATTTTAAGGAAGAGGACTTTATAGAAAGTATAGCATGCACTATGTATTTCATCAATCATACCTTCAAAATCTAGGAAAACAGAATGCTACTTCACAGGAAATACTTTCATACTTTAAGAAATTTATACAGTTTACCCCTTATTATGAAAAATCTTAGTTGATTAGAATGGAACGAAACCTCTAGTGTCATTTCCTACTGCGTTGCGTGGTTTCACAAACTTTGCGTTTCAAGAAGTATCACAAAGAATAGGCATCGATCGTAAAACTCAGTCTTGTGAAAATTTTCCGTGTGTAGGCGCGTAACATAGATGAGCTCCGGATGTTGGAAGCTTTCCAACATGGATTCCACCGGCGACGCGATTGGTGAAATCACGACAGACTTCTTTGAAGTTTCGAACTTTCCAGAGGTTTTGGAGTTCTTCCCAAAAATTCAAGATAAAAATTCCCAAAAGATAAAAAAAAACCTCCCAGAATTTCAGACGGGAACTAACCAGGGAGGGCACTACCAATAATTTCGCAAAAAATTAGGAAAAAACTTCTTCAGGACGAAACGTTCAGGAAATGACTTCCCAGAAGTTCCGGAAGAAACTTCTCAAAAGATAAGTTGGAACTTCCCAGAAGTGCTAGACAGATTCTGCGAAGCTCAGAAAAGAACATTTCAGGATCTCAGAACGACGATTTCTCAAAATTCAGGAAGAAACATTTCAGGAGCATTGGAGGGTAGGTAGGGTAGGGAACGACTTAAGCACCCCAAGACCCTTTTCCATGCACGGGGTAAACGTTAACCTACGACGCTCATTTTTTTTGCAGTATGGTGCTTCACTACATGGAATAGGGTCTGGGGGTGCTTAAGCCGTGCCCTACCCTACTTCCTTTTAATTTGAGCAATTTTTCAATAGTTCAGGAACAAACTTCTCCAAAGTTTTGCAGAAAACTTCCCAAAAGTTCACAAGAGGACTTCTCAGAAGTCCAGAAAGAAGCTTCGAGAACAAATGTAAGGGAACTTTTCTAGAAATTCTGGAGAGCACTTTCCCAAAGTTTCAATAAAATTTGTCTCGCAGTCCAGGCTGGGAACAATCTGAAGTTTGAAAACATTCAGGAAACCCCGAACTTCAGGAAGAAAGATTCCAGGAGCATTGGGGGTACGTCCTTTAATATGAAGAATGTTCCAATAGTTCATTAACAAACTTCGCCAAAGTTCTGGAGAAAACTTCCCAAAATTCATAAGAGAACTTTTCAGAAATCCAGAAAGAAGAGGGAAGAAATTCAAGAGAATTTTCCTTAAAATTCTGGAGAGCACTTTTCCAAAGTTTTAATATAATTTGCCACACAGTTCAGGCTTGGACCAATCAGAAGTTTGGGAAGAATAATCTCAATAAAAAAACTTCTCCTAACTTCAGGAAAAAACATTCCAGGAGCACTGGGAGTACTTTTTTTTTAATTTGAGCGATTTTCCAATAGTTCAGGAACAAATTTCTCCAAAATTATGGAGAAAACTTCCCAAAAGTCCATTAGAGGACTTCTCATAAATCTAGAAAGAAGCTTCGAGAATAAATTTAAGGGAATTTTCCTAAAAATTCTGGAGAGCACTTTTCCAAAGTTTCAATAAAATTTGCCTCGCAGTTCAGGCTGGGACCAATCTGAAGTTTGGGAAGAATTAGCTCAGGAAAAAACTTCCCCGAACTTCAGAAAGAAACATTCCAAGAGCATTGGGGGTACGTCCTTTAATATGAGGAATTTTCCAATAGTTCATGAACAAACTTCTCCAAAGTTCTGGAGAAAACTTCCCAAAAGTTCATAAGAGGACTTCTCAGAAATGCAGAAAGAAGCTTCGATAGCATATTTAAGGGAATTTTCCTAAAAATTCTAGAGAGCACTTTTCCAAAGATTCAATTGAATTTGCCTCGCAGTTCAGGCTGGGACCAATCAGAAGTTTGGGAAGAATAAGCTCTGGAAAAAAAACTTCGCCGAACTTCAGAAAAAAACATTCAAGGAGCATTGGGGGTACTTCCTTTGAATTTTTTGCAATTTTCCAATCGTTCATGAACAAACTTCTCCAAATTTCTGTAGAAAACTTCCCAAATGTTCATAAGAGGACTTCTCAGAAGTCCAGAAAGAAGCTTCGAGAATGAATTAGAGAGAATTTTCTTAGAAATTCTGGAGAGCACTTTTTCAAGTTTCAATAAAATTTTCTTCGCAGTTCAGGTTGGGACCAATCATAAGTTTGGGAAGAATGAGCTCAGGAAAAAACTTCCCCAAACTTTAGGAAGAAACATTCCAGGAGCATTACGGGCACTGTTAGGTTTAGTTCACTTTACGGGTTTGTTTAAAATTGAATTCAAGCTACAGAATCCATCTCCGTCTAAATCGCAATATGCGAATGATACGCAAATTTGTGCGGCTTTGTGTAGAAAGAACGCCGACTTTATCTTAAATTTTTTGACGATTCTCTATATCCCCTTCTCTTTTGCTATAGTCGCTCTGGCAGACCGGTCACCAGTTTTCGTAGCCAATATATAATGTTTACTCACATGCAATAAAGGTTTTTGTACAGTGTTTAATAAAATCGGTTTTGGCTAAGTATTCGCGTCGTTCAGTGATCTGGTTTTATTGGTTCCGAAGTTACGCCCGTGATTCGAGCCCGTTCAGAACAGGTACTTTCTTTTAATTTGAGCGATTTTCCAATAGTTAAGGAACAAACTTCTCCAAAGTTCTGGAGAACACTTCACAAACGTTCATAAGATAACTTCTCAGAGTCCGAAGCTTCCGAAATTTAAGGGAATCTTCCTAGAAATTCTGGAGACCACTCTTTCAGGGTTTCAAAAAAGCTTGCCTCGCACTTCAGGCTGGGAACAATCGGAAGTTTGGAAAGAATAAGCTCAGGAAAAAAAATCCCCAAACTTCAGGAAAAAACATGCCAGAGAGGGCACTACCTATAGGATCAAGAATGATTTAGTTGGAACTACCCCAAAGTGCTAGAGAGCTTCCCTGAAGTTCCGAATCGAACATTCCAGAATTTCAGAACGAGAGCTTCTCGAAGTTCAGGAAATCCCAGAACTACAGGTAGATAATTTTGACAGAATCAGAAAGAAACTTTCCAGTATATAGTATAGGGAAAAGTTTCTAGTTGTTCAAGCAGGAATTTTCCAGTAATTCAGGAACAAATTTGCCCGAAGTTCAGGAAAATACTTCCCGGAAGTTCAGAAGACAACATCCCAGAATTTCAAAAAAAAAACCTCGCTGAAATTCAGGAAGAAACTTTTAACAACTTTAAGAAGATTCTCAAAGAAATTCTGGAGCGTACTTTCCCAAAGTTTTGGAGAAATTTTCCTCGTAGTTCAGAATGGTACTTACCTGAACTTAAGAAAGTTACTATGGTCAGGAAAAAACTTACCAATGTCTTCATCATTTCCTGTCTTTACCGTTAGATGGCACGCTAAAGGATTTTTTTGTGTGAAATTGTTCAAGGTGCCTATAGATCTTTCCTGCTTAAAGAGCATTTGAGAACAATAAAAATGTTTATGTTTGTGAAAACAGCGTAAACTATATGCACACGAAGACAACATTGTTGCTTTTTACTAAAATGTTGGCACTTTCATTTGACAAACAGATGTCAGCATACGTATTTGACAGGGTGTTAACCTCGCCATTCACAGATAGTCATAAGCAAAAGAACAGTGGCTTCGACATCCCTCTCTCACAAATGGTCAGCCACGGGAGAACTTGATGTTGGGAATGTATGTACTTGACCTCACTGCTCACCTCCTTGGTGGGGATTGTGATATTGCCGGTCCTCTGCTAGTCGTTGTCGTCCACGATCAGATACCTATGTCTAATCGCCCATCACATCGCGCTTCGCCGGGAAATTCTCCATGACCGTTGTCTTGGACGTGCGCTTCCACATGATGATGTCATTAGAGTGGAAGTACTTTTTGTCCAGTTGCTTCGAACTCTCGGTTCAAGACACGGAAGGATTTCATCGTCTCATTTTTACGGTTCATCTTCTGCTATAGGACGGCTCAAAGAAGGCTTTTCTCAATGCTCTGTCATTTGTCCAGCAAGTCGGTGATCTTGCGGGTTTCAACACCCTGGAGTTTAGACACTAGTAAGATTAAACCATAGAACGGAGGTTCATACTGCTTTCGCAATAGGTTCTGCAAAACAATTGATATGGCTGTCAAAGTTCGACTGAAAACTATAGGGTTACTATGATTAGAGATGCATAGGTGAGGTCACCATCAGAAGGCCAAAAAATCGCCTACTTTATCGATGAAAATCCTCCTTATTTGATTGCAGACGTTATTAGGAATATTTTTCATTAACCATATCCATACAAAAAAGTGGTCAAATTCTAAATTTAACTATCAGCTCAACCAGGTTCATCCGTCGAGAACTTTTGCTAAGGAACACAAACTCTCAAAAAACCTGACCATCATATCTTCCGGAATGGCATTATTCTGATAGCGCACAATGGTAGGAAAAAAATCCTCTGCCTAAAACCCTTCCTCCTTCACCTTCATCCCTCGGCCCTTTGCTTCATATAATATTAAATATCGTGCACCAGAGATGCGCATTGATGCTCGCAACATATTCATCTCACATAGCCGCGAGGTGGGCGATAGCAGCATAACCGACCGGGACAGGAGAAAACGCACATGCGACGATGAGAAAAAAAACATATCTTGCATCCTATTCCGGGGGAGCCGAGCGGAGGACCCTTTTCGTCCGAGGCGAAGAAAAAACGAAAACAAGATGATGGCTTGTCAGTCGGGGAGAGTGTGGTTGCTGCTGCGAATGCATTTTTTTTTCTATATGCGGATATAGGTACCACCGTAAATGAAATCCTCGCTGTCCACGTAAACTTTTCGCGATGCTTGCAATTCCGAGGCGACGGACGGAGGAATAGAAAAAAAATCCGGCGTAGTTTGGGCGAGGACACCTAGGCGACACAGTCACCAGCCAGCGCAGCGGTGGCTGGCATATTTGGGCATGATATCAACGACGCTTCGGCTGAGGACGGTGCGGTGCGAAGAAAGAAAAGGGAAAATGAACGCGATTTTTTCCGCGGCTACCTTGAATGGCACGGCGAAGTGGGAAAAAAAACGGAGAAACGGACCGAACCCATCGCGAACCGAGGACGGAAGAAAAATAACGGCAAGCTGAAACGCATCGTTTTTCGATTATTCAACGAGGTAAGGATGAAAATCCGGATGGAAGATGGTGGGAAAATGATAGAAAAAGGGGAAACGAGGGGGGCTGAATTTAGGCGCACTCAAGCCTGCATGCGCTATCGAAAGAGTTTCCCGTAGGCCTCCAAATCACCGCGCAATGTTAGGAGTTGCGAAAAAAATTGGGAAAAATTTGATAAAGGAAGGTGGAAAAAATGGATCAGGATATCCTGTAGAAGTGGATCTTGATATGAACGTGTGCGTCAGCTCACCGTTTGAAAGTTCGTAATGATACTTTGGATGTGTTCCGTTTGGGCTGTGAATACTTTGGAATGGTTGAAAAAATGTGAGGCTGTAAAAGAATTGCTAATGGATCATTTATGCGGGCCTAGAATAGCAGAATGAACACTGCAGTAATGTAATCATTGTTATATTACTGAGGATCATATTTCAAGTTGGTCGAGGACATGTTTTCCGATATGCCACAAAACTATGATTTTATAGACACTTGATAACCCCAAGCTTGGTTAAAACGAGAAGGTCGAATGAAAGTTTGCACTTTTTCAGGTCTCTTCGGATGGAATCACCCAACTGTTAAAACATAAAATCACGGCTCCAAAATATTTGAAACCCTTCCAACCCGAGTAGCACACTTCTTCCATAATAATTTGAAGCAAATTGTGTATGAATTCTGATTATAAATAAGCTACCCAGACCGATTTGTAACAAGCAAAAGTCTCACGAATGTTTGAAACACTTAGTAAGGTCTTTTGATTATTGCTTAGACTATTTTAAGCGAAATTCGTGGAGACAGGGAGTAGATTCAGGCCCTACAAGTCAGCTATAAAAATCAAGGGTAACGAAAACAATAATTAGTTTGGCCAGTTACGATCTGACAGATATCAAATAGTTTGGTGGGTTCATGTGAAGGTTTTGGAGTAGTAAAGGGTGTCCACGATGAAATTGCCACACACAAACTTGATTCGCAAAATTCGAGTTTTCATCCGATTGCCATCCAATTTTCAGGGATTGAGAAATAACTATTAAACTTCATTTTACCATTTTACTCGTATTTTATTTACAGTCCATACGCAAATGCCCGCACCTTGGCCTTAACCCCGGCCATAAGATTCTGCACAACCTGTGAATCAACCGTTTTTTGCATGTAAACCCATACTTTCTTCAGTTCCTCGACTGTCTTCACTACCTTAGGTCGTTTAAGAAGGTGCTGCTTCATAATCGCCCAGTACTTCTCGATGGGGCGGAGCTCCGGAGTGTTGGGAGGGTTGAACATTTTCGGCACGAAATTGACCTTATTGTCCGCATACCACTTCAGCACGTCCTTGGAGTAGTGGCATGAGGCCAAATCCGGCCAGAAGATTGTTGGGACGTTGTGGGCCTTCAGGAGAGGAAGCAGCCGCTTCTGGAGGCACTCTTCTATGTACACCTGTCCGTTCATCGTGTCCTGGGTCACGAAAGGTGCACTCCGCTTCCCGCACGTGCAGATGGCTTGCCAAACCAGGAATTTCTTCGCAAATTTGGACATCTTCTGAGTGCGGACATGCTCCGGAACGCTGAACTTATCCTTGGCCGTGAAAAACAGGTTGCCGGGGATCTGTTTGAAGTCGGCCTTCACATATGTTTCGTCGTTCATGATGCAGCATTCAACTTTCGTCAGCATGTTGAGGTACAACTTCCTGGCACGGGTTTTGGCGGACTTGTTCTGCTTCTCGTCGCGATTAGGGGCCTTTTGTACCTTGAACGTTCGAAGCCCAGCCCTAGTTTTGGCCTTCTGGACAAAACTTCGGCTTAGGTGCAGCTTCTTAGCCACATCCCGAACGGAGGCGTTCTGATTTCGGTTGAAGGTTCCTACTACGCGGTTGTGATTTTTGGTGTTTTCCTTCACTTCTGGGCTTCCGATCGGTGGTCAACCGTTCCTCGAACCGCTTAATCACTCGCGACACCGTGGAATTCGCGATTCCCAACGTTTTACCGATGGAACGATGCGAGAGATCCTTGTTCTCGTGATGAATGCGCAAGATTTTATCACGCACGAGCTGTTCTTTCGACTCCATTTCCGCGAGTTTTCATCACAGGACTTTAGAACTTGCAGGATGTAAATAATGCACTAAGAACTAAATCCACCCAAATTTTCGTGGACACCCTTTAGCATGCAACCAAATCGTACCAAAACGATGGTTTTGGATCGTGCTGTCTCGAAAATCCTTTGGTCACAAATGGTTCGCTTCGTTTGCCACAAGTGCATATGGCCTGCCAAATAAGGCACTTCAAAATACATTTCGACAGCTTTTTCTTTTTGGAACGGTCATCCACAGCCAAATTTTCACTATCCGTAAAATATTCTAGTCATGGCAACTGCTTAAAATCCGCATTGATGTGTGTCTAATCATGAATGACGCAGTGCCACTATTGCGTTAGGAGCTTCGTGTAGAGTTTTGACCATGGCCTGCGTCGAACTGTTCGGATTCCGCTTTAAATGAGGTGAGAAATATGGCTTTCGTTTAGCTTGTGGTTCGTGGTCCATTGTCATCCGTACCTGGAACCTTTATTTAGGGCACTTGATATGGTAGAATGAATCCCATATCAGTTTTCCCTTGGTGTGATGCGATAACCCAGGATGTGGGTGAACACAATCCTATCGCGAACGTTTTGCTGACTGAGTGATTGTAAACAATACATTTAGTAGACAAAGTGGACAAAATTTGGTTAACTTTGGTTAAGTATGATCGTTACGCAAGTTACGCAAGTTTGAAAGTATCATAATAAGTTCCGATCAATTCCTAAGTACCTATTTTCAGCACATATATTAGGTCCACTGGAAATCACCTGGAGACCTCCAAAATTAGGTCCACTGGAGATCACCAAAACGATAACAGCGAACTCACTCGCTCGGGGCAAAAAAAGCATCGTCTGGAGGTGTTGGAGTGTGAATAAGTTGGACGCATTCAAGTGATCATTACTCAAGAATTAAACAACATACACAGTTGATCAAAACGTCAAAAAAAAGGGTATTTGAATCCTGTAGAGTTTGAGCTGCTTAGTGGAATACCTGTAACTATAAATGAGAAGAAAAAAACGTATTTTCCCTGTTACCCCAAAATATCGAACCTAGTCTAGTTTCTTATATACTATATATAATTGATAAGAGAGGAGAGACAAGAGAAGAGTGATCTGTATAGAATACAGATACATACATTGATAGGGATGTAGGATAAAGGTGGATTGTACGTAGGTAAACAGGTCAGTTACGATCGATCTTCGACAATAGAAAAACGCTAACTGTTCGCGGTCCGAAAATATCCAACTTGCCAGTGTTGAGATTTCTGTGTCCAGAGGCCAGTAGTGCCGTTTAGAAACTCTTCGTGTCGGTGTAATCAGATAAACTTTCTGAACAGTTGTTATTTAAAGAATAATAAGCAAAACAAGTTGAACCGTTAAAAAAACATCTTCAACTGGAAGTCTTTCATTTCAATTTGAGTGTTTCCGATTTGTTTTTAAGGTGTTGTTTGCTAATTTCACGTTTATTGTGACACGTTGTGGAATAATGAGTGCATCAAAACCCCGCGGAAGGAATTGGGTGCAACAAGACAACGAAGTGCTTGGGCTGGATGATTCCCAAGATCCAATCTTCGGGACAAACCAGAAAACCTATACGGAAGAATATTCAAACTATACCCTGCACGAAATATTTAGCGAAAAAAAACCGGTGCGAGAATAAATTTGAGTTTTATTATGTAACCTTTTCACGAATGACCGGTGCGGAAGTGGGTGGCTAAATCATCAAAATAGGAACGCTCTCAGTCATCAAAATATTACCCATATACGAACCCACCGGTGGGGATGGTCTTAATAATGCTGTTTACGTAGTTTTCACAAACCAATTCATATTGTACGCCATATTTTCAAATCATTTGTAGGTTACACTAGTTATTAAGGATGTTTCACGTGTATTAAATAATGTGTTACGCGTTACGTCACATGCGTTATATATGATATTGAACATATATTTTTGATTTTCAAATCTCTTATTAGTGTGAAAATATCATTATAAACATGTAAGGTGGCGACACATATGGTGAATTACATGCATTACTATATGTTGCAATGCACAACTATTTCATAATTCGCATAGAACGAAGGAATGGCCTAAGCATGTCTGCACACCGTGAGTGAGGTACGGAAACGAGTTGGAACCGTAATTTTAAACAATGAAGAAGGGTTCTGCGATCGCTTGAATGTCTTTAGAGATGCTCGCGACAAATCGTTATCCAATAAGAAGTCTAGTGGTGGCATAGATCGGCATAAAATTGAATGACATAATTGCAAAGAGTTTGACTATTTTTGGGTCGAATCTATTATTGGAAACCAACTGTATATTTTTGCAGCTTCACCCAGGGAAGCACTTGGTGTTGCAAAATATCGGACTCGATATACACTTCAGAATTGATTGTACCCATTGGACGCCATCAAGCCAAACACCATGCCATCAGCCGGATGTTTGGTGTGAAAGTTAAACTCCGCTTTCTCCGGAGCATCCTCAAGTTTCTTCGGTGAAATGAACTGGTCTGTGAATTTGATTTATAGTGGATTAACACTGATAAATACGTCAATGGAATCTTATGAAATCTAATAAATGATGCTAGTGAACATAAGGCATGTTCAAGAAAAATATTGTCCATGAAATTGATATTAATGGTCGTTTAAGTTATATTCGGGTAAGTGAACCTTTTTTTGTTACGGTATTAAACCAGATTTATAGAAATTATGGATGTTGATGGAGCACTGTACAGCTGGTTAGAATCGACCAAAAATTAAAGTTAGAACTCTAGTACAGGAAGGCCCCTTTTATGTTAACTGGAAATACGAAAGCAATTCTATGTCGTTAAACATGATATCTGTATTTACTTAAGCTAAAGACCAATTTCCCTCCAGCTGCTAAGTGAAATTACATGAAACTTTTGGAAATCAGAGAGGAAACGTTCAACCTTACAATCCATTGTATATTTGACAGTTAGGTAATGTAAAATTCTGTAGTTTGTATGACGAGGTCAAATATCAACCTTGTCATTCCGCAAGCACATAGCGCACCTAAAAAAAATTTAGGTTAAATTTAGACTACCGAATAGGTTAAATTGGATTACCGAAAGTTCAGCTGTTGAGAATTCGGTAAAATTTTACAGATGTATGTATGTATGTAAGAAGCCACCATCCTAGCGGGGGCCTTGCCCTGCATGCGGTTTCACTTAACATTTAAATTTTAAATTTAACATACTGCTGTATGAAGGGCCAAAGGGTTGAAGGGTTGGGCAGGTCCGTAAGCAGAGAAACCTGCGGGAATAAGAGAATCTCCTTCCAACAATATGATCCGATAAAACGAATAACAAAATACGCAATTCAATTAAGCTTTCCACTAGATGGTTTGTTTGAAAAATTTGCGTCAAATTCATTACAACTGTTGGAGTAGAATGTACCACACATGAATGATAGACACATCCCCTCCTAGACTCCGGTTGGCTGTTCACTCCATTGTCCAATTGCAACTTCAATGATGCCCTGATGCACCCTCCCCTCCCAGTATTTAAATATTTTAATTCAATGAAATATAATGAGGTGCATGTAATATAATATTTAAAGGAAATTAGTATAAAAATATATGTAGTTTAAAACGGGAAAAGGGGTAGCCTGTTCTGTATAATGTTTTCAAACTTGTATATCTTACAAGTCGAAATTTCCTTTCTGCTGGTTCTAGGGAGCAATAACATGTAACAGTTGAAGTCAGAACCTTTAAAAAAATACAATCAGCACTCTGCGTTAGAAGTTAATGCTGGGTTAATCCTGTAATTTTGAAAAAATGTGATGACATAATTAAAACAGTATTAATAGGCATATGATAGTAATATGCAGCTTGTTGCACCTTTACAGCTCAATCAGTGGCAGATGAATATTACTCTGGAATGTGAAGAACATTTTGCCATCAACAACATAAAACATTTGATTATACATTAAAAATAAAAAATATGTATGTATTCATGACATATGGATAAACATAATCAGAAGAATTGGAAAACATTCAATAATTTTATGTATATCCAATGATCTACAATAATAGAAAAACACCTTAACATACAATGCAATAAAATATCTGTACTATCTGGAATCAGCTTCCTGTAACCTTGAAGTAGATAGAATTTAATTATTATTATTTATATTTTTAATAAATAATTTTATTATGATTATAATAATATGCAGTTATGATATGATGAGAATAATACAATATTGTAATGCGATACTAAATAATATACATATTAAAATAAAATGCAGCTATTTTCTACTGCGAAATAAGATGATATATACTCTGAAATGTCGAAAAATTCTAAAGTGATGTAATGAAAGAAAGTTTTTCACTGGGCAGCCTAGCAGAATGACAAAGGAAATTTAATTGATTATGATTACTGCCTAAAGAGGGAAACTTAACCAATCCACAAAATAAAAATCAAAGAGAAAAAAAAGAAAGGAAATTTGGATTCTCCGATAAATCTTGATTAATACTAGGCCCACGAATAATTTTTTATATCTGTGCAATGGAAAATGAAGGATTATAAACAATTTTAGTTTTTAAATCATTTGTTTGGATAAAGAAGGAACAAAAAGTTATAGTCGAATCCGTCGTATGATCCCTTCTAAAAACAAACGTTTAAAATCAGCCTATCTCAACATAACGTTGGTAAGGTGGGCAAAACTGCATAAATGTGAAGCTGAAATAGCATAACAAATATTGCAAAGGGGTGTCACAATACAAAATGATAACAAAAATTATATCTGAACTGTCTGCATGTCTGCTGATTGTGGCCCTGCTGCAATTATCATTGCCACGAAGGAAAAACATAATTTAGGATTACTTTACAATACTTGTGAACTCCATGGATGATCTGAAATTATATGCCGTATAAAAAATACATTCATTTTTCGTGGTAGGATAAGATTTCAGGGGTTGTGCTTCTTCCTACATCGCGTTGACGCGAAACAGCGTTTCTTACTCAATAATTGGATGCCAGAACAGACACTGTTTAAACCGCACTTCCTCAATCTAGCTGAAGCCAGAAGGACAACAGTGCCCAGGCTGCACTTCCAGCTAAGTACGCAGTCCTTAGCTGGCGGTATTTGTCATCTATTGACCCGTGGAAGCATGAGGAATGGTAGGAACTTGTGAGACCAGAGCTATGTTGCGGGGACGCACGCTCCTTTGCGACTCACTAATTTGCAGCCCCAATTCGGTAAAATTTTACAGCTGTCTGTAGAAAAGTATAAGTGTGTGTCAACTCGCAAGAGGTGAAAAAATGTGTTGAGCTTCTGTTATCCAAAAAATTGAAATCAGTTCTACAGGTTGCCAAGAAACAGGAAGTATCCGTTGGAATTGTCCAAACCATAAAAAAAAGGAATAACATCAGGTTATACAAGAAACAAAAAAAAACGTCAAATCGGAATAGCTTGAACTTTGACAAACACGCTGCCAGATTCCGAATAAAAAGAAAGCATCCCAATTGCTGCATTTTGATGAATGACCAGACATTTTGCAAACTGAACACAACTACGTTACCGGAGCGGCAGTGGATAATGCGGTTGTTGGGGAAAACGTACCTGATGGCAGAAGAACGATCGAAATTTAGATGTTTGGCAAAAAAGTTCTTGCGTGACAGGCTATTTTCTGATGCGCAAAAAAAAAGGTTTGCCATTTTCACCACTTGGACCATCAACGGTGAATTATATCGCAATGAGTGCATAAAAAAGTTTCTTGTTTTTCTGTATCGCAAACACAACGTACCCTCCTCTTCTAACCTGATCATGCATCCGCTCACTACGCTGGATCTGATGTAGAAGCACTATATAAATTTTGTGCAAAAAAGGACCACCAAACTGTCCTGAATTGTGTCCGATCGAGCTCTACTGGGCTATAATCAAGCGGCACCTTGGAAAGGTTGATAGAGAGATATAATCTGTCAATGAAGTAAAAAAAAAAGTGGTCAACTGCTAGCCAACAGGAAGCGCACAGAAAAGCTAATGAAAGGATATTCGTCAAAAAGTGCATCAGTTTCATATATAAGAGCATTTTGATGAAAAATATGTTTTTTTTTTTCGTAATACAGAGACAACTGTGATTATTGATAATGATGATGAGGATGATGATGTGAACTACCATCTAATGTAGCAACGCAACTGCTTATAGCACTGGACTGTTTTAATTAAACGATTTGATCAATGTTGCACTGTGGAAAATGTTTCATCATGTTCCTGTATGAAGGGCTCGTAAGCAGAGACACTTTCGTGCAACCCAAAGCTACAGGGACCTAGAGAAAACCTCCTTTCAAAAACAAGTTTGCAGAAACCACAACAAAACCGAGCCCTCGCCTAGTAAAAAGTCCCATTAGATGGGGAGAAGAGCCAATCACGAAATGTTAACAACAGGAAGTTGGCAGTCCCACTCTTCCTATCCAAATCGCTTCAAACAGGTACTCTGATAACGGGTGTCCACTAAAAAATGAGAATGATTTCAATACTTTTCCATCAGAACAAAAACGGCCGCATAGAAATGTCACTTTAGATGAATTAATCGTTGCACTCTCCAGAAAATTTTCATACACTCTTATTTCACTCTAACATGTTCAGTCGTGTTCAGCATGCCGTCGAAACAGGAAGAACTGCGCGCGCGCGTTGTACAACTCTTTCAAGCGAACGAAGATCGTGGAAAAAAATACACGGTGGACCATTTTTGTCGTGAAAAAGTTCCGGTATCCACCGTATACCGTATCCTGGCATGCATGAGAGTAACCCGGAAGAAAGGTTGCGGCCGTCCAGCGAAAATAATGAATGAGAAAACGCTCCGCTCGCTGCGCAGCATGTTCAACAACAAGGATTCGGTAAGTCAACGGGAAGCAGCCCGAAAGTTCCATTGTTCGAAGTCACTCATCTGCAAGACGCTAAAGAAAGAAGGAATAGTGTGTAGAAAGAAAACCAGATCCCCAGAGTACACAGATGAGCAGATTCAAACCGTGAAATCCCAATGCCGCTGGATGACTCGGAATTACGGCGGAAAATCTTTCGTTCTGGACGACGAAAGCTACTTTCCTCTTTCGAAGTCTCAGATACCGGGAAACGACCGATTCTACACTAAGGACAAATCTACTACTCCTCCAAAAGTAATGTATAAGTTCAAGCACAAATTTGAATCGTAGGTTATGTTATACATCGTAATATCCGATAAGGGTATATCGAAGCCGTGGTTCAAACCAAGCGGTTTGGCCATCAACCAGGAGGTGTACCAAAGAGAGTGTTTGCAGAAAATACTCATCCCATTTCTTAAACAACATCACTCGGATGGCAAATACGTGTTTTGGCCGGACAAGGCATCATCGCACTACGCAAAAAAACGCTAACGTTTTTGGAGAGTCAAAATATACCATATGTCCCAAAAGACCGGAATCCGACAAATTTGCCACAGTGCCGTCCTATCGAGGATTTCTTCGGTCTTTTGAGCTCCATGGTATACAAGGATAATTGGAAGGCCAAGAACACCAAGCAACTTACCAACAGGATCAAAAGCTGCATCCGAAAAATCGATGTGGCTGCCGTCCAACGGTCATGTTCCAGCATAACGACTAAGCTGCGCCGCACGGCGGACCACGGACCATATGACAATATTCACTAAACTTAGTTTGAAGATTTAAGTTGACCCTTTTAATAAAATAAATCAGTTTGAACAAAACTTCACTGGTATTTTTTTCCTGACCCATTCTTTTCGTTCTCATTATTTAGTGGACACCCGTTAGTCCCTTCCTTTATCCCAACATATGATGTTACATAAATATATGAAAAATTCAGAGAATTTAAAATGATTTCCTTACGTTGATTTTGAAGTCATCTTACCATGAAGCTTGGGTTAGCTTGTTTGGGTAACAGTATAATTGGTAAGGGTTCCTCGTTCCACAGAGACAACTGTGATTACTACACAAAAACCCGTATTTGAATATGATTACCAATAAGTAAAACATCTGCCAAACAATGAGTCCTCTTAATAAAATGAACAGCGCTTATTTAAGCTATATCCCCAGAAAGTAAAGTTATAGCCAAATCCCTAGAAAGTTTTCACCCAATAAAAAATGCTTTTCACAATTTTTGTGGTACATAATCTCGAAGGTATGATTAACATTACCTGAACAAACTTACAGTCATCATATGAACCATAATTATTTAATAAATTAAAAATATAACTGACCGAAGCATATAAGGCTGAGTTATGGGACACATTCTCTAGTTCGCATAATATTTGAATAGCTGAAAATTTGCAACCCCGAATATGCCGTCGGCAATCTGCCGACTCTCCCAGTGCGAAACCAAGCCCCGCGGAAAATTTTCCTTCTGTCGAACCTAACAATCTACGACACTTCTGTTAAAATGCATCGAATGCACCAATTCCTTTGAGTGAGATGATTGCGAATCAACATAGAACAGAATTATAAAATATTATAAAATATAAAACATAACAAAACACCCCACCGAGATGAGCGGGATAAGAAAATCGACATGCGACAAGGTACAACATAAAAGCGTCTTCCAACACGCAGTTTTCTCCAACACTCAGATAAAATGAACACGAAAAAAATGAAAAAAAAAAAGATTGGATCTTCTAACACAAAAAACAACACCCAACATTCGACGGTGTCGATTTCAACCGTCGTCGCCGTCGTCATCATCATCGTTCGCCGCGACACTCCGCGCTCCATTTGTCTGTGTGTAGTGGTGAAGAAAATGCACTTTCTCACATGGTGCAGTTTTGTGTGAAGCATGATGGCATGCTTGCGTGCTTTGCACCGTCCGTCCGTCCGTCCGTATGTATGACGGTTTCACTTATCTTCGAGTTCCCTCCCCCCACGAAACAGTCCCCATCGCCTACTCCCCAACCGCCGAAAGAACAAACATAAATGCTTCGTGACGGTCATGGTGCCGCGAGAAAGCACTCTTCTCACCACGACAGCTAAATTCGCACTCGATACAAAGTTCGCTCCAAAGCTCCCCGATCGCCTTATCAGTGGTAGTGGTGCCGATGACGATGATTACCCCACTTTGGATCACTTCTCCACAGAGAAAAAGAGAGAGAGAATCCGCTTCTCATTCTCTCCGAATAAGAACTAACCGGAGCTGCTGACCGATCAACAAGAAGAATTATGGACGTCCTCCATCAATCAACTCTCGCTGCACACGGCTCTCAGAGTCTCCCATCGAGCCGAAAGCCATATTTATGAATGACCCAGACGAGCGACGACGGCGATGATAACAATGATAACCACCACCACTGATGATGACGATGATCTTGATGACGATGACGGTGGCTCTCCAGAGAGCGGCCGACTAGACCAAAATAGGGGGGCCACGCGCTGCAATGATCTATAGACGAGGCGCTCTCCCGGAATTGTCAGCAGCCGTGTGTGTGCTTTTTTCTCCATCTTGGAGAAGGGGGCGGCGCTATTTTTCCTCTGTATTTGGTTTTTGTTATTTTCGGGAGAGGTGCGATTTATTTTCAAGTCTTCTTTTTTTTATATCGAGGCGCGAATAGTTTTTATTAGATATTTATTTCCGGCGTTCGATTGGTGCGTGAGCTCGAGGTGGCCCACGTGATTGATGGGTGTTTTCCTTTGCCGCCTACTGCGGAGGGGAGATGTTGGACTGGTGGGGGAAATTGACAGTGGAGGAGGTTGTTCTTTACGTTTGACGTTGGAGGTTGATTGAATAGCAGGTCAAACTTACACGCATTGGTATAAAATGTAAGTGATTTTGATGGAAACATTGCAAAATTTTATGCAGAACTGATAAAATGTATAATTTATGATTCAATGTATCTCCGTGCGAGACTTTTTTTTTCTTTCATTGATTTTGTGATTCTTTTAAAATATTTTTGTAATCATTAATCAATTATATTTTAAGTTGTTTTTTTACCAATAATTTTTGTTATTCTAACATGTGTAGATTTTTAACAACGTTTTAATCTGATTGACTCTAAATTAGCAAGTATAACAGATTTTTATGATTCAAATTTCAGTGCGTTGAAAATTTGATAATGTTTCAAAGACCGTAGCCTAAACTCTACAGTAAGTATGAGCACGAGCATGATTGACATGAAGTTGCTATTCTGTTATTGCTAGATCAGCTGTAATTACACAAAGAACTAACATATGGTGCTTTTGGGGCTAACATACAACCTCAGTGTGTAAAAACTGGAGATGATTGGTCACATAAACTTCATTTGTGTATCTCAGAGGGCTCTGTTTATGTGTGAACAAATGAATTTTTTGTGGAATTTCTTATGGATTTTTGCCAATAATTACGTGTGGACTATTTCCCGTGTATGTCTTTTACAAGACGGCAACCTAGGTATGCGTATATTAAGCAGCTTCAAAGCTAACTTTTACTGCCGTATTTGTCGTGGTTTCAAGAGTTATTGAAACACGATGTAAAGAAATTCACTGAATGTATCATGAAGATATAGATATCAATATGCACAGCGAGGTGTTCAGCGGACTTGGTGATCTATAAGTTGCACTGAAAATTATTTTTTGTTTATACTACGAAATCGAAGGTAGGACTAACAAATCTATTCGTTGTTTTCTGCAACGAAACTGATTTTTTACTTTTCAAGAAGCTTCCTTCGCATTTAATGCCACACGCGCAACTGTCAGAAGCATTAAGCATTTTTTGGAAAAGAAATAAAATTCGTTCATTCTACGAAAACAATACAAAGAGCTACGACAGTGCTTTTATTTCTATTTTGGGATAACTTAATGCTTCCCATCATCCCAGTTTATGTTTACGACCGAAGAGAAGCAGCGATTTGCTGATCTTCACGAAATTCATTTTGTGCATTGCACAAAAAAGGTGATACATGATAGCATTTTGTTGGATGAAAAGCAATATGAATGTTTCATACAATTTACGAGATATTTTCATTCTATGTACAAAATCCATGTTTACGAATCGAGTGCAAGCTACTTCACAAATGAAAATTTTCAGTGTACTCTCGTTCGACGTAGTTGATTCAATTACCTATTCAGTACTAGTATATGCAAAAATCTTCTTCTTTTTAGCGTTTGAAGCTTACCACTTTCGCAATAAGCTTATTGCCTGCTCTCCACTTAGTGTTCTTAATGCACTTCCACAGTTATTAATTAAGAGCTTCCGATGCCTGGTACCACTTTTGCAATAAAGATTGGACTCGGAAAAAATGCGACACTTTGTTGTGGGTGTAACTTTTTATCGCGTGGGTAAAAATTTATGAGTAATACTATTTTAGAGTGTTATGTTTATGTGTGCAAAATTTTATCGCGATCTGTCAAGTAGTTTTTAGGACCGGCATGGACCGGCAAAAGGTTTGGAATCCACCATTCCACCGTGTCCTGCGTTGTGACGATGTTCCAAAAGACGAAGACCATAGAGCGGCCTGGAAGCGGCCAAAAACCGAAAACGGAATACCCAGAGAATGCGCGTGGCCAAATTGCGTGCGCGGAAGATGTACCGTGAGTGGCTGGTCAAGCCATATGTCATGGCGGACACCAAACAAATCCCCGGCCTCGAGTTTTTGTCAGTACGTCCCGCATGGAGGTTCCGGAAAAGTTCCGGAAGAGAAAGATGGAAAAATTCGCGAAGAAGTACCCTTTGTGGCAGGCGATCTGCTAGTGCAGACGGTACAGCAAGCCGTTTGTTACAACCGGCACCATAAACGGGCAGATTTATCGAGATGAATGCTTTCAGAAGCGTTTGCTGCCCTTCCTCCGCTCTCACCGTGGTCCCACGCTGTTCTGGCCGGATCTCGCTTCGTGCCATTTCGCCAAGTCTGTAATGGATTGGTACGAAGCGAAGGGCTTTATGTGGTCCCAAAGGAAGCGAACCCGCCAAATACACCAGAACTTCGTCCGATCGAAAAGTTTTGGGCGATAATGAAGAAGAAGTAAAAGAAAAGCGGAAAAACATTCAAAACCGATGAAGCTTTGAAGAAAAACTGAGAGAATTTGCATAGGAAGATGAACGAAGCCTCGCCCAAGATCTCATGAGCAGTGTTAAGAGAAATGTACGAGTCTTCAGCTTGGGGAAGGAAATTCAATAAATAATGCCAAAACATAAGGAGTGTATCGAATGTAAGCTATCCACATACATTTGCGTTGTACGCATGTATTTGTGATGGTTTTTTATGCTCTGAACACTGCATGCTGTGCGTTTGACTGTCAGCTTTCTTTTGTTTACTTGTTTGTGCGGTTCAAATTCAGCGTTTTCAAAATGTCGCTTATTGAAAAGGAAGTGAAAATTAAGGTTCTGGACACATGGCTATGTGAGAAGGGTATTACTATGCGAAAATTGGCGAAGCGGTTTGGAATTCATCATGCGAGTGTTAAAACCATCATTAATAAGTTTGGGAAACACTATTCTTTGGATGAGCTACCAGGAAGAGGCAGAAAACCCGGTTCTTCCAACCCGAAACTGGAGCAGAAAGTGGTATCTCTAATCATGAAGAACAAATCAATGTCAATACGTGATTAGGCCAAAAAAGCAGGAACGAGTGTCGGAATGATCCAGCGTTACAAGAGGCGGAACCACCTGAAGACCTACGAGAAGCAGAAAATCTCGAAACAAAGTGCAGAACAGAAGAAGCGAGCAGCAACAAGGGCCCTGAAATTGTATTCGCGTCTTTTGCAGCGTCCGGATGCATGCGTTTTGATGGACGATGAGACCTATGTAAAGGTGGACTCAAAAACCCTTCCAGGTAATACTTTACTGCCGTCGTTGGGGAGGATGTGAGCGATGCGGACAGGTCGATTCAAGTGGAGAAATTCGGTCGAAAGGTACTGGTATGGCAAGCAATATGTTCCTGTGGTTTGAAGTCACCCATTTTTTACACTACCGGAACTATAAATGCGGAAATCTATCGATCTGAGTGTCTCCAGAAGAGATTGTTGCCTTTATATAAGAAGCATAGTACACCTCCACTGCTTTGGCCGGATTTAGCGTCGGCTCACTATGCCAAAACCACTCTCAATTGGCTTGCGGAAAAGGGTATAGATTTCGTTGAGAAAAATATCAATCCACCAAATTGCCCTCAGCGTCGACCCATCGAACGTTACTGGGCAATCGTGAAGAGGGTCTTCAAGAAGACTGGTAAGGCAGCTGGGAACATTCAGGAGTTCAAAAAAATTTGAGCTCAAGCGTCCAAAAAATGCGATGCAACACTTGTCCGGAACTTAATGAAGAGCATTCGATCCAAAGTTCGAAAATAACTTAAATTTCATCCGGTCTTCATTATGTTTTTTGACATATCGATCGTCAATCAGTTCGGACGCGTTTTAATTTCGTTCCTCGCCACGTGCGTTTTCGCGTTTTTTTACATACCTACGTTTCGTTTTTTGCTTACGCGCATTTTGTTCGTCATGAGCTGTGAAATTTGCTCGCTCGATTCTACCGCCGATACGGTATTGTGGACCTGCATAGGATGTTCGCGTGCCTTTCATGCCGCCTGCGTGGGAGTATCTGTCCAGCGCAACTCTCTTAGAAAAAAGGATAAAAAAATTGATGTTATGTCTTATGTGCTGCCGTGCTGCAGCTCCTGCCAAACCCTCATAACACTTAATTTCGAAGTTCAATTGCTGACAAAGCAACAGGCTGAACTAGCCGAAAAGGTGGAAAGCAACACGCAGGTTACCCATCGCGCGACGAAGCAAATTAATGCTACTGTTTTGAATGAGGGAATCTGCCGCCTTGAGGGTATGCCCAACGAAATACACAATGAGCTGACGGTGATCAAAAGCAGTGGCTCTGCTGGCATTAAAAATCACATAACATCGCTTTGTGATATTGCCATGAAAAATTCTAGAGAAAATGTATTTACGTTAATGGAATCAATGACGTCTGGTTTAACCAATGACCTGAAGCCTTTAAATGACCAAATTAAAAAGATCAGCAGCACAACTGCATTTATAGCTTCTGGTAATGTTATGTTCAAAAATCCGATGTTTGGAACAGACATAATGGAAGAGCTGAAATCTCTATCAGCCAACTTAAATGCAATTGAGTCGAAAATTATTTCTCACTCACCGGACGCTTCAGACTCGCTCGAAGATGAGCTCAATGATGCAAATAATATTCTACCGGTTCAGTCAGGCTGGCGCCTTCTTGGAACGAGAAAAGTATGAAAAGCTGACTGGACCGACTACGACAAACGCGAATTGCATCGTTTAAAACAACAAAAACAAGCCGAAAATGCAAGAAGGCGAAAAAAGCAATCGCGTAACAACTACAGCAACAACACTCATTATAACAGAAATGAAACCAGTAGGCCCAGCAATATTCAAAACAATCGCCATCGAAATTCAAGACATCCGCAAGACAACTACCAGTACACCAACAATTTTTGCAACAACGACGGAGCTCTTAATATCAGCTTACTACCACCGGACAGAATACTTCTTGCGGCAGCGAAGGAAAGATTTTCCAAATCACCGAATGAGACACCGATGACCCACCGGCCAATTCAGTTCCAGAGAGGGGAAATCCTGAACCCCTACCCGGCTCATGACGAAGTTACACGATCTTCTCCTGGCAGACAACCCAACTGGACGTCCCCTGGTTGCTTTTCAAAGTCTGCTGCATCATGTGAAATGTGCCAGTGCCATGCTCATCATTCGTGTTTTCTACGCAACTGACGAATTTCCCAGAGGAAGGATATGACGATGCGGATAATCAGCCCGGCGATCACAGCATTTTTCTAAACAGTACTAATTCCGGACAGGTGAATATTAGTCAACGTCCATTAAGCTCTTCACCCCACCCTCATTCCACGAATGAAATCACGGTATATTGTCAAAATTTTAATCGGATGAAAAGCGCTGCTAAGATCAGCGAAATTCAAAATAAAGTTTTAAGTACTTTTTATACCGTGATTCTAGCAAATGAAACCAGTTGGGATGAGAGTGTAAGAAGTGAAGAGGTTTTTGGTAATAATTATAATGTTTATAGAGATGACCGTAATTATCAATGGTCAGGAAAAAGTCAGGAGGTTGAGTTTTAGTTGCAATTTCAACTGAATTCAATTCCGAAATAATTACTACAACAAAATTTAAAGAATTTGAGAATGTATGGACAAAAGTGCAGGTGAGAGACGAAACTCATGTGTTTGTTTCGGTGTACTTTCCTCCAAACAATGCCCGTAAGGAAATTTATGATAAGTTTTTTACTAATGCCGAAGAAATTGTGTCTTGTTTACCCCCTGAAGTAAAAATACATATATATGGTGACTTTAACCAACGCAATGTTGATTTTATTGCTGACATTGATAATGAAAGTATCCTACTTCCAATAATAGGGGAAAATGAGACGCTTAATTTCATATTTGACAAAATTGCTGATTTAGGACTTCATCAAATAAATCATGTGAAAAATCAACAGAACTGTTATTTAGACTTTCTGTTGACAAATATTATCGATGACTTCTGTGTTAGTGAATCATTGACTCCAATATGGAGAAATGAAGTCTTTCACACAGCAATAGAGTATTCTCTTTTTATACAAGAAAATGAGTCGCCTGATTGCGGACTCGAGGAAGTTCTTGACTATAAATCAGCTAATTATGCTAACATAAGAAGCAAACTAAACTTAATTGATTGGCAAACAGTATTTAAGAATGAAGAGAATGTTGAAAGTGCGACTGAAGTGTTCTACACTAAGTTGTTTGCAGTTATCCAGGAAGAAGTACCAGTTAAAAGACGTAGACGAAAAGTATTCTCAAAGGATCCAGTTTGGTTCAATAAACAAATTAAAAATTTGAAAAACCGCAAACAAAAAGCGCATAAGATTTACAAAAAACATAACAGTTCCGTTAACTTAGAAAGCTATTTGAACATTTGTGATGAACTTAATTTGGCTATGAATGTTGCATTTGAGGAGTATAATTCAAAATTGAACGTGAAATTAAATGTTGCCCAAAAAACTTTTTAATTACGTGAATACAAAATTAAAATCAGACAATCTTCCATCCCGTATGTCTTTGGACAATAATGAAAGTAATAATACAGAAGAAATATGCAATTTATTTGCCAAGTTTTTTCAAGAAACATACACAACATACTCAGAAGCAGATCGTGATCGGCAATACTTTGGGTTGTATCCTGAATATTCCAGTGACATAAGCGTGAATCAAATCTATGTGCATGAAATCTTGGAAGGGTTAAAACATTTAGATGCAACGAAAGGCTCGGGACCGGATGGAGTTCCTTCTTTGTTTATGAAGACTTTAGCAGCTGAGCTTACTTCTCCATTGTTTTGGCTTTTTAATATGTCACTGGAATCCGGAGACTTTCCAAAATTATGGAAGAGCTCATTTCTAGTGCCTATTTTTAAGTCTGGTAAAAAATCTGATATTCGTAATTATCGGGGTATAGCCCTGATCTCTTGCATTCCAAAACTTTTTGAGGCAATTGTGAATGAAAAATTATTCAACCAAATCAAAAATAGAATAACTACTAATCAGCATGGATTTTTTAAAGGTCGTTCGACAACCACAAATTTACTAGAATTCGTTAATTATTCTCTGGAAGCAATGGATAACGGAAACCATGTAGAGGTTTTGTACACAGATTTTAGTAAAGCATTTGACCGTGTCGATATACCTATGCTTATATTTAAATTGCAAAAAATGGGAATCCAGCCCAAACTCCTCAAATGGCTTAATTCATACCTAACCAACCGTGATCAAGTTGTAAGATTTAAAGGAAGCCAATCAACACCTATTCATACCACTTCAGGAGTCCCACAAGGCTCTCATCTAGGACTACTTTTATTCATTCTATTTGTAAATAACTTATCTTTTATTCTTAAGAAACTAAAATTTTTAATTTACGCTGACGACATGAAACTTTATTTAGAAATAAAAAATGCAGAGGACATCAACGCGTTTAAGAATGAAATATTGTTGTTCCATACTTGGTGTAACAAAAGTCTGCTACAACTGAATGTTAAAAAATGTAACTTAATTACCTTCAGTCGAAAACGAAACATACCCAACATACAAATAACTTTAGGCAATCAGAATGTAGAGAAGTGTGATAGAGTTAGGGATTTAGGTGTTGTCCTAGACTCTAAACTTACGTTCATTGATCATTATAACACAATTATAAACAGAGCTAAAAACATGTTAGGATTTATTAAACGTTTTTGCTATGACTTTCATGACCCGTACACGATAAAAACACTATACATTGCTTATGTCAGGTCAATACTTGAATATTGTAGCATAGTTTGGTCTCCATTTACAATAACACATGAAGAAAGAATAGAGTCAGTACAAAAGCAATTTTTGTTATATGCACTAAGAAAGCTAGGATGGACTGTATTTCCTTTACCATCGTATAAGGCTCGATGTATGCTTATCAATATTCAAACACTAAAAGAGCGTCGTGAATTCGCTATGGCGTCATTTATAAATAATATAGTCTCACAAAGAATTGATTCAATGGAAATACTATCAAAATTAAACTTTAACATACCAACAAGGCATTTAAGACATCGACAGTTATTTACAACAAATTATCATCGCACGAACTATGCAAAATATGGACCGATTAACCAAATGATGGCTCATTACAATATCCATTGCAATAGTATAGATTTTACAATGTCGAAAGAAAAATTAAAACAATATTTCCGCACGTGCTAGGTTTAAGTTAAGTTAAGTACTTATTGTAATTAAAACGGTCTACAACTGATTGACGACGACAAATAAATAAATAAATAAATAAATAAATAAATAAATATTGTAGCAATCTAGACCATGTTGGTCGCCAGAGATGTAGCATTTGGTGCTCACGAGAATGAAACCACTCATTATTATCTCAAACAATTCAGAGGCAGCTGAGAGATTAGTGATTCCCCGGTAGTTTTTAACGTCATGTTTGTCTCCTTTCTTGTGTGCCGGAACCATTAATGACTCCTTCTAGACTGCAGGAAATTTCGATTCGGCAAAAGATTTGTTGAAGATCCTGCAGAGCGGCTCGACAAGAGCTCCATTGGTGCGACAATACACTGAAGACGGAATACCATCTGGTGCAGGCGAGAATGTACATTTAAATTTCTTGATGGCATTATTTACAGTCCAGGGCGTTATTTCAAAAATATCCACGTCTACAAGATTTTTAGGAACGTCCAAAACAGCGAAGTCAAGTTCATTTGACATAATAGTTTCTGAAGTAAACACTGACGAAAAATGAGTTGCAAAAATTTCACATTTTCCCTTACTTATAGATGTTTCAACATCGTTCAAAAAACACGCTAGCTGGCATAGTAGTATTTTTCCTCTTAGAATTTACATAGCTAAAAAAAAACTTTTGGGGTTTCGCTTTAACTAATTTTTTACCCGTGAAACGTACGATTGAAGTGACGAGTTAAGTTAACGGTACTCCAATCATCCAGTAGAGTGCACAACATTTCAGTCATTTCCTCAGCTCTCAGTCCATCAGCAAGAACGTCCCAGTCAATGACAGAAAGAAAATCCTAAAAATCATCATAGTCAACTTTGTTGTAGTCGCCAGCTCAACATTCTCATTCACACCATGCAATGGTACACCGTCATCAACGTAAGATGGTACGCAGACAACCAGTGGAACAGAACTCGAGATTTCAACAGAAAGATCCGTCGGGCTAAAGAACAAATCGAGAATGCGTCCTAGATGGTTGTGCACGAGATTTCTTTGATGCATGTTGAAGAAATCCATACTATCAATCAATAACGAGCTAGCTCTTGATGAAGAAATGGAGTTCGCAGGTTGAATCTGGCCATCAGAATAATTCCAAGTCACTCCAGGTTGATTGTAGTCATCACACGCCAGTAGACAATCGAGGTCAGAGTCTTTGTTAACGAGCTCGTGGATCGACTCGTTCGATAAACTGAGATCCTTACTTTTGTTTGGAGGAACATAAATGGTACAAAGCATTAGCAAATCCAGTGGTTCCTAACCTTTTTGGGCTAGCGACTCCCTTTTCAAATCAGTAATGGCCCCGCGACTCCATTGGCAAACTAATGTGATTATGTTGCGATAAAAAATAAAGAAATACATCAATTTACGATCTTTTTGATTTACTACGACATTTTATTTTATAACCAGGGAAAAACACTCTCAGTGTGATTGCTGCGCCTGGATTTGGGACACTAGATTTGAAATTCGGGGCTGTGTTTGAGACAACGCCAATCTCATGTCATCTTTAACGTTCAGTCTGTTTCTTGTCTTTGTTTTGATTTGAAGTAGAATTTAAAATCCACTTTCACAAAGGTATGTTGACACGAATGGGATTAGGATCTTCAATGTCTCCATGGAAACTTTGGGGTACGAGCCATACACAGCACACCAGAACTGGCTCAGTTCCTTTTCATGAAACAAATCGCGAGACGAAAAATCGTTTTTCAGGTCCAAGTATCCATCCTGTATCTCATCTGGAAAGCTAGCCACATCCAATGAAGATGAAAACGGGTTGCGTACTAAAGCAACTCGGGGAAATACCTACTTCTCAAATTGCTGCTCCAGTGAATCCAAATGTGCAATAATTTCTGCTTGGAGAGCCGAAGTCAGCTCGCTTGCTCCTTTATCGGTCATATTGGAGAGACGATCAAACATGGCAACATTTCCCATCTTAATTTTTCGGCGCCATTTTTTTTAGTTTTTCCGCGAATGCATGAAGATGATCTTGGAAGTGAACAAGATTGGATTGTTTGCCCTTAGGTTTCAAATTTAGCAAATTCAGATGCTCAAAAACATCAGCTTAGTAAGCGAGACGCTTCTTAACGTCTCTTTCATTAAAATGTGCAAGGAAATCATTTTTCCCTTGAGCTTTCAAAAACGTTTGGATCTCATCCTTCAACTCGAAAACACGGTTGAGTACATTACCCTTCGACAACCAGCGTACGAAAGTGTAGAAAAGGAGAACCTCATGATCTGAGTTCATTGCCCTGCAGAGTTCCTTGAATAAACGTGTATTCAGGGCTCCAGATATAACATAGTTAACTATCTTTATGACCAATTCCAGTACTTTCAATAACCCTTCCGGCAACGCAAGAGCATATCGATGGAACATGCAATAGACACCTGCGGCATGTGGGGCAAGCTCCTTGACCTTCTTCTGCAATCCAGATTTCTTGCCAAGCATTGCAGGAGCTCCATCGGTGCAAAACCCACAAAGTTTTTTCCACTGCAAGTTACCAGATTCAAAAAACGCTTTGATTTTAGCCATGATATCATCACTTTTGGTAGTAAAGGGTGTATTCGATAAAAATGGCACACAGAAAATCTTCTGTAACTTTTGAATCGTATGAGTAAAAAACCTAGAAATTTGAGTATTTGAGATCTTATCCATAGTGTATTATTTACATCCGCTAAGTTTCATAGTTATACATTCAGTAGTTCCAGTCATGTCGTCGAAACAAGAAATTTTCCATGAGAAAATTTTGTGCACTCACAATCAAAATCCAGGGGCGTCCCACCGGTGGATTGCTAAAAGGTTTGGAATTGCAAATACAACTGTGTCTCGTGTAATAAGAACATTCAAGGAGCGTCTGAGTGTCCAAAGGAAGGAAGGGAGTGGTCGTATGGTCCAATGGATAGTAAAATGGCCAGGAAAGTCGTACAACAATTCAAGAACCGTTCAAACATGTCAATTCGAGATGTCGCTAAAAAGTCTAAAGTGTCAGTCGGTTTTGTGCAGAAAACCATGAAACGTGCTGGGTTACATGTTTACAAAGTGCAAAAAGCCCCAAACCGGAATGAAAAACAAAACATCACTGCGAAAACCCGCGCCCGGAAACTTTACACGACGCTGCTCACCAAATCCGGTTGCATCGTGATGGATGACGAAACATACGTCAAGGCCGACTTCCGTCAACTTCCTGGGCAAGAATATTTCGTTGCCAAGTCGAAGTTCCATGTTCCGGAAGATGTTCGAAAGAAGAAACTATCGAAATTTGCAAAGAAGTTTCTAATCTGGCAGGCGATTTGCGGATGTGGTGAAATAAGTGCTCCCTTCATCACTTCCGGAACAATAAACGGTGCGATTTACACGGAAGAGTGCCTTAAGAAGCGTCTCTCGCCATTCATTAAGAAGCACAAAGGATCAACTCTGTTTTGGCCTGATCTAGCATCCTGCCACTACGCTCGAAACGTATTGGAGTGGTACCGAGCCAACGGAGTCAATTTTGTGCCAAAGGATATGAACCCACCAAATTCACCGGAACTTCGTCCAATTGAAAAATTCTGGGCAATTATGAGAACGAAACTTCGCAAAAATCCCAAAACTATAAAAACAGAGCTAGAATTGAAGAAAATTTGGGTAAAAACAACAAAAATACTGGGAAAATCGGTGGTACAAAATTTGATGGGTGGAGTGAAAAGGAAGGTGCGGGCATTCGGGATGGGAGACGAAATTGAATAAAACAAATGTTGCAAATCAAAACTCATTAGTAGTTCTTCATTCCCTGAAAATTTCAAGAAAATCCGATAATCAGTTTAATTTTGATGAGTATATATGTGTGTGCCATTTCTATCGAATACACCCTTTACTTTCCAAGTCACAACAGAAAAGAAACTCCTCCTTTAAATCGCCAGCAGAGCATATGCACTTCACAAACAGCAACAGCTATGCACAAGAACTGACGTCCGTGGATTCATCGAGTTGAATTGCGAATAAAGGAGATTTTGTTATTTCTTCCAGAACTTGCTCTTTCACGTCGTCGGACATTTGGGCAATTCGTCTTTGCACAGTGTTGTCAACAATCAATATGCAACTAGCGATTTGAAATTGGTTCAATGTTGTAGAACCCCTTGGTCCGAATTACACCTTGATGCCAGCACCTTGCTATACATATTTGCGCCTTTGTTTTGATGTGCTGTGTTATTTTGACAGAATATTTGAGGGTGTGTTCGTGTGAGTTCATTATGAGGGACGCATTATTAAGCTTGGGACCGAGCTTGGGACCGATGTGCTAGTACTGACTGAGCCAAGAAGAAATCGTTTTTGTTCGTTTTCTTAGAATTAGTCTATGGCGTTGTTTGATAATGACACTTACCGCATTTTCTTTTCACTTGCTTCCCCAAGAACCAAATTCACCATTTTCAGCATGCTAGGTTAAGGGCTTGCATAGTGCTATTTTCGGTGCGTCCCGAGGTGGAAACGTGTATTGGAATGTAGGGTCTTATTACGGTTTTCACTTCACGGTGTCACCCAAATGAAAAAAATATGGAAGAGTTCATCCGACGTGATAATTCGAATGAACTCGGTGTTATTATGGTTGCCACGGCACCATCACGCCATCTTTAAAAGGGACGCAAACCGTAGATTTTCTGAAAACTACTGCGATTTTGATACCAGTAATAGCATAAAAAAGTGAGGTGATGTGTAAGTGAAGTGAAAGTGACAGTGAAGGTGAGAACCGTCATAAGCCTCGTAGTTTATCGTTTGCTCACTGAAGGCGGTGTACTGGATGTTGGCGTCAAATAAACTGCTGGCGGTTTCCGAAAATTTTGGGCAGAGTAGCCTTGAAATTCCTGACACATGATCACTTCCGGCCATGTCGATGGATCCAGTGTGTTTGTCTTTAATGATGGGTCCAGTCGAACTTTAAACGCGACAAAGGTCATGCTACTGGTATTAATTTCTTTGGCAACCAGTTTGACAACCTCCGGGTCCTAGGTCGTGGCAAGGTTTGCTTTCACCATTGTCAAAATTCACAGGCTTATGCGACAACTGCTTTATTTCATCGGCCACTTGTGTGATGGAACGGAGAAGTGAAATTTCATACAACTCTGCACATTTGTCACACATCCCGGACAAATTCTTGCGGTGAGGCGAGAAATATCCCAGAAGAGCCCGAGACACATTCGCACATGTCATGTGAAACATTCAACCAAAGTATCCGCGGCAAGAAACGTTTATCGTCAGACACGTTGTTTCAGGAAGTCGCCTTTGGATATGCACACACAGCAATAACGCAAGAAATAGCACAGCTGGGACGGATTTGGCTCAATGTAAATAAGCTAGCTATTGGCCAGCAGACAATGGTTTTTTTTAACTAGGTCATTTACTTGGGTGGCTCAATTGCGTTAGTTTTACGGAGCCGATAATTCATAGATTTTTGTATAATGTAATGCCTTAATACTAGGATTAGAAGGACTTGGAACGTTTACTCGCGGTTTACCCAAGGTTAAAATAGGTGACATTTTTTGGGGATGGGTTGAACAGAGGAACATGGAAATAGGATTCTGTAGTCTCATCAGATAATTGTCGCCAGCACAATAACGTGGTGCGGAATGGTAAGGGCTTCCTTTTTGTGTTCGGCCGGATGGTTACCATTGAGCGACGATGAAACTTCTTAAGATGACGGGACAAAACAAACACAAACTAATGAATAATAAAAAAAAATAGAAGCATACTAGACATTTGGTTGGTAAATGACTGAACAATGCGTACCACTGGTACTTCACGTACCTGCAGGTTTAAAATAGACCCTATTTAGTGGTCCTTAGCCACTTGCTCAGTAACTTCTATCCGCGGTGCCGGCTGGGCTGCAAGCAACCTTAGGGAAGATCGAGTAACCAACTTCGGTGGGAACTTTAGTCGTAGGCTGACAGGAAAGGGGGGGTTTGCTTCTGTAAACCTGAGCGTCTGTTCTCCAGGAGGAGCGGCTCACAACAGCGTCTGTCCCCTACGTTAGGGGCAGCTGATCGACGTCCAAGTGCCATAAAAGGACTCTAAGCTCAACTATACAATATGGTCCTCCGGAAAGTAGAGTGTTGGTATCCGGCCCTGCAAGTCAGCCGTAAAAAAGAATTGCAACGGAAAATCAGCAACAGAATAATACGAACCGAGACCAACGGCAACGACCCCAGCGAACAAAAAAGACTAACGATTGGAAACTCGGTACGTGGAACAGCAAATCTCTTAACTTTATTGAGAGCACCCGCATACTCGCCGACCTACAAAAGGATCGTGGGTTTGGCATCGTAGCGCTGTAGGAGGTGCGTTGGACAGGATCGATGGTGCGAACGTTTAGAGGTAATCGTACTATCTACCAGAGCTGCAACAACACACGCGAGCTGGGAACAGCTTTTACCGTGATGGGCGATACGCAGAGGCACGTGGCCGGTTGGTGGCCGATCGACGAAAGAATGTGCAGGTTGAGGATCACGGGTCGATTCTTCAACTTCAGCATAATCAACGTGCACAGCCCTCACCCTGGATGCACTGATGATGACAAAGACGCATTCTACGCCCAGCTCGAACGTGAGTACGACCGCTGCCAAAGCCATGACGTCAAGATCATCATAGGAGACCTTAACACTCAGGTAGGCCAGGAGGAGGAATTCAGACCGATGATTGGAAAGTTCAGCGCGCCCACCAGCTGACGAACAAAATCGGCCTACGACTCATTGATTTTGCCGCCTCCAAGAACATGGCCATTCGTAGCACCTTTTTCAACACAGCCTCCCTCATCGGTACTCCTGGAGATCACCATAGCAGACGGAATCGCAAATCGACCACGTTCTGATTGACGGACGGCACTTCTCTTTGGTGGAAGCAGCACTTCGATGAACACCTGAATAGCGTGGAGAATGTAGGCATGGGAAACCAAGGCAACGGAGGAAACGACAACGTCAGTGCAGCAGAGAAAGGAAATGATCCAACTTCCACTCTGAGGGAAGTTAAGGATGCCATCTACCTGCTCAAAACCAACAAAGCAGCTGGTAGAGATGGTATCGCGGCTGAACTCATTAAGATGGTCCCAGAAAAGTTGGCCACCTGCTTGCAACGGATCATAGCCTGGATCTGGGAAACCGAACAGCTACCGTAGGAGTGGAAGGAAGGGGTTATCTGCCCCATACATAAAAAAGGCAATCATTTGGAATGTGAGAACTTCAGAGCGATCACAATTCTGAATCTCACCTATAAAGTGCTATCCCAGATCATATTCCGTCGTCTGTCAACTGACCGATCGACAACGGACCAGATCTTGACCGTAAGACAAATCCTCCAGAAATGCCGTAAATACCAGGTCCCAACGCATCACCTGTTCATCGACTGCAAGGCGGCATACGACAGTATCGACCGCACAGAGCTATGGAAAATTATGGACGAAAACGGCTTTCCTGGGAAGCTGACCAGACTCACCAAAGCAACGATGGACGGTGTACAAAACTGCGTAAGGGTTTCGGGTGAACTATCCAGTTCATTCGAATCTCTTCGGGGACTGCGACAAGGTGACGGACTCTCATGCCTACTATTCAACATCGGTCTGGAAGGTGTAATGCGACGAGCCGGGCGCAACAGCCAGGGTTAGATTTTCACAAAATCTGGCCAATTTGTGTGCTTTGCGAACGACATGCACATTATCGCAAGAACATTTGGAACGGTGGCAGAGCTGGACACTCGCCTAAAACGCGAAACAGCAAACTTTGAACTGGTGATGAATGGGTCGAAAACAAAGTACATTCTGGTTGGCGGAACCGAACACGACCGGATCCACCTAGGAAGTAATGCCACGATAGACGGGGATACCTTCAAGGTAGTGGAGGAATTTGTCTACCTCGGATCCTTACTGACGGCTGGCAACAATACGAGTCGTGAAATTCGAAGGCGCATCATCAGTGGAAGTCGTGCCTACTACGGGCTCCAGAAGAAACTGCGGTCTAACAATATTCACCCCCGCACCAAATGCACAATGTACAAAACGCTAATAAGACCGGTGGTCCTGTACGGACACGAGACATGGACCATGCTCGAGGAGGACCTGCAAGCACTCGGAGTTTTCGAGCGAGTCGTGCTAATAACGATCTACGGCGGTGTGCAGAAGAACGGTGTGTGGCGGCGAAGGATGAACCACGAGCCCGCTGCACTCTACGGCGAACTCAGCATCCAGAAGGTGGCCAAAGCCGGAAGGATACGGTGGGCAGGGCATGTTGCAAGAATGTCGGACAACAACCCTGCAAAGTTGGTGTTCGCTACTGATCCGGTAGGCACAAGAAGGCGTGTAGTGCAGAGAGCACGATGGGCGGACCAAGTGGAGCGTGATCTTGCGAGCATTGGGCGTGACCGAGGTTGGAGAGCGGCAGCCGCAAACCGAGTATTGTGGCGTTCTATTGTTGATTATGTCTTATCCTAAATGTGATGTTGAACAAATAAATGTATGTATGTATGTACTAACATTTGAAGAAACACACAACTCGATTGCATATAGCACAGAACGCGAGATCCCAACACATCTCTTATAGGAACATAATGTAGTCTTCCTTGCGCCTCTAGGGTATTCAAAAGTTGCGTTCTGGCGGCGTAATTATCCTTGCATTGCCAGACTGCGTGAACGATGTCATCATAACCGTTTCCACACCGGCAAAGATGGCTGTCCACGAGGTTAATCCAATAGAGGTGTGCATCTAACTGGTAATGGTTGGACATAAGTCTACTCATCAAACGGATGAAATCACGGCCTACGTGCAGGTCCTTAAACCACGCCCTCGATGAAACAATAGGAATGATTGAATGTAACAGCCGTCCTAGATTTCCAGTGTCCCAATCGGTTTGCCAACCTGAAAGGGTATTCTGACGTACTAAATGGAAAAAATCATCATGTGAAATTTGTCTATCATACAAATCGCCTTCCTGTGCGCCACCTTTGCTCAGCAACATAAACAGAACATGGTTCCTGAAGTTTGTTGAAGGCGCTAGAGTTTTCATTGAAGACACCGAAGCCAGTGGATCCATTGAGGCGAGACCCATCAGTAAAAAACCTTTTTTCAGAATTGAAAATTTTGAAGAAACTGTTCAGCCCTAACATTTCTTCAAAATTTTCTATAACACATGCGTTTTTCACTCCACATTTGATTAATATTCTGAGCGCGAGCTCCCAGAACCGATTCTGGAGAGGTTTTACTTCTGCCAGAACTTCGAGACTCATGTTATGCGTTGAGTGCATACAGCCAAGAGCAATACGCAGACAACGAAATTGAATTCGTTCCAATTTTATAAGGTGACTTTTTCTTGCCGAGGGTAAGCAAAAAGAGCCATACTCTAGAAAAGAGAGAATAGTTATAAAACTATGAAGGGTTACGAGGTCTCTCGGATGAGCACCCCAGCATATGCCACAAATTGAACGAAGAAAGTTGATCCTTTTTCGACATTTTTGCTTCAAATACGTAATGTGGGCATTCCAAGTGCACTTTGAATCAAACCAGATCCCAAGGGTAATGTTTCTACCCAAAAGATTAAGCTGCAATTGGGCTGGCTACCGCTTTTCAGTTAACACTACCAGTTCAGTTTTCTGCGGAGAAAATCCGATCCCTAGATTCCTAGCCCAAGGAGATAGGTTGTCTTGGGAATTTTGCAATTTGGTCCTTGCAAGTTCACGGCATGCGAGCCTCTTAAAGAAACCACACTATCGTCAGCAAGTTGTCTTAGCGTGCATTGTTCTGCCAAACAGTTGTCAATATATTTGACGTAAAAGTTATAAAGAATGAGGCTGAGGCATGAGCCTTGTGGTAGGCCCATGTAACTAATTTTGGAAATTGACAGTTCTCCAAGTAAGAAGATCATTTTCTTTTCTGTCAACAAATTGTACAAAAAATTATTTAAATTTCCAGGAAGTCCACATCTCTGCAAGTTTTCTGACAGGATTTTAATGGAAACTGAATCAAAAGCCCCCTTAATGTCCAGGAATACTGAAGCCAGTTGCTCCTTTGCGCAAAGGCCAGTTGAATATTATTTGTTCCGTCGGTACTTTGATAGCAAGTTATTCGATTCGAATCAGTAATCGAAACTTCGAAAGATCATTTTCTCCAACAATTTCCTAATGCACGAAAGCATAGCAATCGTACGGTATGAATTGTGATCAGACGCTAGATTGCCAGGCTTTTGCACAGCTATTTCTTTGACCTGTCTCCAGTCTGGCGGTACTGTGTTGTTTTGTAGTAAGGAATTAAATAGGTCTAGCAAGCGTCTTTTTGCGATATTTGGGAGATTTTTCAGGAGATTCAGACAAAAGGTTGCGAAGCGATCAAAATGCGATGACGCAGCAAATGACACAACACATTCAAATTAAAAGTCAAATTATATATGCAACAAGGCACCAGACAAACACAATTTATTCCGGAGGAACGAACGATACAATAATTAATTAAGTTCCACTGAACACGACAAAATAATCCCAATTTAGCATGGGTAAAAACACGAATTACTTGTACAAATACGGCACACAATGAAGTTGCTTCGTCAACGATAAGAATTATGCGGTAGAACATCTCCTTCGTCATCCGGAATCGTCTCAGGATCTTCCGATCATTGTTTCGAGGGTTTTCGGAAAAGTAATACACGTAAAGCTGGTTTACCGCTTCTATTAAATCACCCCAAACGTAGGCGCGTGAAGATTCCACCCTTTGCACGACTAGTGGAGCGTCCTGTTCTATCTCGGAAAGCAGCACTTGCAAGTTGGAATCGTCAATAAATTCCTGCAGAGGAAATTCACTCGAAGCTGTCCTCCATATTGCTCCTTTCAAACTGTACGCTGGGATTAAAGTGTTCTAGTTTTATTTTTGTCAGTTCCAAATTTTAAAACTGGCAAGCAGTTAGCAACAAACATTAAACTCAGCGTTGGGATCGGCCTAAGCGGTTTGAATACAACTGACAGCTTGCACTCCAAAAAGTAAACGATTGAAAATCATTAGAATGCATACAGAATAATCTCTGACTAACAAGTGTCTTCGAATGCTTCACTATGCATATCTAGTTTAAAGTTATACTATATTAGAAAGCAGTTCATCTCAATTTTAGCAGTTGCTTTAATTTTCCTGTAGATCTGCTAACTAAAAAACCCCCCTGCTACCATTCAGAGCCATCATCAAAAGCCACGTTCAAAACCGCATTGATCGTTTATTAATTCCCACGAATGCATTAATCACCGGTGTGAATTGCTCCGAAAGCTGTTGCTCACCTGGTTATGCTGCTGCTAACTACATAGACGAGCTGCCATCGATATCGGACCGATGAGTTGAGTACCTACATAATGAACTGCTTAATGTAGCGTTACCTCGCACCTTCTTCATCCAACCCCCCCTGCCTTTTATCCTGGTGTCATTCAGCCATGATCTGAATTTATGCATCAAAAATCGCATCCCACCTCAATACACCAGGCCGCGTCCCAACGCCGCACGGTCTCTAAATAGTGCATACACGTGGTCAATAATCCCGCTAACCGGGTCCACATCGCGTGGAAATTTTTGGGCACAGGGCCCGGCTCCGGCTTGTTCTAAGTGATTCAATGGAGTGACGCTTCACCACACCACTCACCACGTCGACGTCGCCATTGCCGCCCGGCGTCATTTGACCTGCTGCAGGCATGCAGCCAGCCAGCCAGTCAGTCAATGTGTGTGTGTGTGTGTATAGTGATGATGACAATCAACCACCGCTCGCGGCCGGGAAAACTGCATACCGGGGGAATCTGCTAACGCTACCGCTCCGCTGCTGCAGTGATAGGCATCAATGAACTGACATGTGTTCCAGGACTTTGGGACACGCGGTTTGTCAACCGATGGGGGATGAATGTTGCCAAACGAGGTGGCGATAATTAGCCAATGGTTTATGATTGATCAGATCAATTTACATATTTACGTAGAGGATGGGAGGGCTCGGCGGGGAGGGAACGTTGCCTTTTCGCTGTGTTGGGAAGCCCCGTCGACGAAGTCCATCCCACAGAGAGAGAGAGAGAAAAAAAATGCACTTTTCACAACCACAGCAGAAAGATGCAGAAGCCACGATACGAAGCTTAATTTAAAAGCATAATGCTTAATAATAACGCTGGGAAAGCCAATTCCGATATCATTATTGGACGAATGGAGACATGAAGTGCACGGACGGTGTACTTTTCGGAATGTTCAGGCCAAGTGTAAGGTTTATTCGATGGGGCTGTGAGTTTTTCGATTGATTTTTTTTTTCAGTATCAATAGTCATTTATTTCAATTGAACCTACACACACCACTGCCCATTTATGACCCAGCATACTAGCTAGTATCGAACATGGAATATTGCACACTTGCTGTCCCATTTTCTCACATGGACTTTAAATTGCCCAAATTTATCGATACCTTTCGGATTCCTCCTGCCCGCCCTTCCGGAAAGTGAAAGCAAGAGAAACGGCGGCAGCAAAGTGAAAGCATTGGCACATTAGCAATTAAAACGATGCTTGGGATTTCAGTCGCAATGTGACAATCAATATGAAATAAAATGTCGATTACCGTCCATCACCTTGCATTAATCATGCGGATAAATTGAGCCGGGCCGAGACAAGACTGGCGTGGGACGAGGTCCGGGGAAGGTGAACTGCATTTTAGTATAATCGAAAAAAGATCAACTGGATGCAAATTTTGATTGAAAGCCAAAAACGGTTCCATCGTTTCCGGTTGTCGCGTTTGCCTGGGGTCCGGGAGGAGGGTTGATTCTGATTGTCCATGGGCAGTTCGAAGAGTAAATAAAAACCACAATCTAGCTAGATTATCGTCTAATAACAATCTTACCTATTTGAGTTTCGGTTTCATAATTCTACACAATTAACGAGAATGTTAAAATCACAAATCAATTGCTGAAAGGCACGAGCAGCTCAAGTCAGACCACACAACATTCGAGCTTCTATAGCGCATGCATCCTGTCATATTCCGCATTCTTTCGACCTTTCTTGCATGTCATGATGGCATCGTTGTCATCGGTTAGCTTCAACCCTTCGTAGTACAGCGAAACGATCGAGTGTTTCCGACAGAAGGCCCACCACCAGCGATAGCCGGGCTTTCCTCCAAATTTGAACCGGTCGCCCTTCTCCCGATAGCTCTGGAAATGGCTCACGAATTCCAGTATGCTACTCAGCGAGCGCTTCGTCCGTTTGTTGTATGGCGAAGTTGCAGTGTCGCAGCAAAAGTTCAACACGGCTGCTTCCTCCTCGGGGGTGAGGGCCAGCTCCTGCAGGACGGCCATCCGATGGGCTTTGCCGAGTATGTTGTCGTAAAGTGTTCCCTTGGGGATTTGGTACTGAGTGCTGGCCTGCGTGAAACGTAACCGCTGGGTGACGACGGCGGTGATCGCTTCCTGCAGCTGGTTCCAGTTCCAGGCGGGTGCCTTGGACGATTTGGAGCGGGATTCTGATGAAATGGGAAATAAGTGTGGTTACAAAGAGGTGATCGCTGGTTATCGGGGGAATTACTTACCCGTTGAAGAATTCCATTCCTGAGAGTTGCTGAGCGATACCTGAAAGATAGAAGGAGGGAATTTATTATTAAGGAGTGTATCGAAAAGTAGTTATAAACATTCGATGCGTTATTACGCATAAACTACTGTTTATATTTTTAGCGTGTAAGCGCCATTTGCTTTGTTTACATGTCAAAAATGATTATTCGGTTCATTCATTTCCGTTGATAAAGTTGTATTCAAAATGTCGCGAATTGAATTTGAGACTAAAAAGAAAATTCTGCACACTTGGTGCACCGAAAAGGGTGTTACTTACAACCAGATTGCGAAAAGAGTAAATGTTCACCCGGCAAGTGTAAAACGCATCATCGAAAAGTTTGGTAAGGAGTGCTCCCTCAAGGATTTACCAAGAAGTGGCCGGAAACCCGGCTCCAGCAACCCCGATTTGGACCAAAAAGTTGTGGATTATATTCAACGGAACAAATCTGCCTCTACTCGCGATCTAGCCAAGAAGTTCAGGACCAGCATCGGAATGATTCAACGAATCAAGCGCAGGAATGACTTGAAGACGTACAAAAAGCAGAAAGTGCCCAAACAAACTCCGGAACAAAAGTCTCGTGCCAAAACCAGGGCTCGAAAGCTGTACAGCTGCATTTTGGACAATGTCGACCAGTGCATTTTGATGGATGACGAAACATACGTTAAAGAAGATTCAAGAACGCTACCGGGGCCGCAGTTTTATACTAAATCTGTTGAGGAACGTGTGCCAACCGCAGATACGACTGTTGCGATGGAGAAATTCGGTCAGAAGGTGCTCATTTGGCAAGCTATTTGCACATGTGGCTTGCGTTCTTCAATTTTCTATACAAAAGGAACTATAAATGCTGAGATTTATCAAAGGAATGTTTGAAGAACAGGTTGCTACCATTGTATAGAGAGCACCAGTCCCTCCTCTCTTCTGGTCAGATTTGGCATCGGCACATTACGCCAAATCCACTCTACAGTGGCTGACGGAGAATAACATCAAGTTCGTAGAAAAAGACATCAACCCACCAAACTGTCCCCAGTTGCGACCGATCGAACGCTATTGGGCAATAGTCAAGCGTATATTTAAGAAGGATGGTACAGTGTCCCAAAACATGACCGATTTTAAGAAAAATTGGGCAGCGGCATCCAGGAAGTGCACAAAGGTCACTGTGCAGAATTTGATGGCAGGTGTCAAATCAAAGGTACGGGCATTCTACAGAAATGAACATGATGACTAGTTTTTCCGTTTGGATCTTTTGTAAACATGTTAAGCTATAATAAACTGAAATAGTATGTTAATTTTAACCATGTTTTCATGCCTATTTTATTATTTGGAAGTTTATAACTACTTTTCGATACACTCCTTATGTTGGGAAAGTGACTGCTATCTGATGTACATCTTAAAATATCTAAAACCATAATCACTATAATGTACTTAGAATAAGAACATAGTACCAAACATAAACAATTATCTTCAACTCAGATTCTCTCGAACAAACCGTTTAAATTTGAATATTTTTTATAGGTTATGATTTGTAATTTTCATTTCACTTTATTGGCGTAAAAACAGTACAATGCCTGTTCTGGCTGCACTGACATGCCGGGCCCTGAGTCATCGTGTCCAGGACTTGGTATGGTTTCACCCCTCTCAGCCTTGCAGACCCTACGGCCTGGAGTGTGATTTTTTTCATCTATCTCAAGGTCCCACTACGGCTTATAGACTGTATCGAAAAATATAAATACACTGTCTTTCTCAATTTAAAAAGACCAGACTGTGATTTTTTATTGTTTTATTCTCAAAGATAGTAAATAACAATGTTTTCTTTTCATCTTCATTTCAATTTGCTTGATTTTTCGTAGGGTAGGGTGCCTTCTCTTACCATGTTCACCCTATTTGACCAATCTTTCCAAAATTTTTCAACACTATCCGCTTGTTTCATGTGTTTTCTCAGCTTCGCCTTCGTCATAGCCCAGAATGTTTTGGTTGGACGAATCTCTGGGCAGTTTGTGCCAATTTAGAGTAATGGTAGGAAGCAAGATCAGGCCAAAAGATAGTTGATGCTGTTTTTCAAGAGTAGCAACCTTTTTCGCAGACACTCCTTCACGGAGACTTGACCATTCGTGGTGTCTGTCGTAATATATGGACGAGATATTTCACATCTGCATATGGCCTGCCACACCATAACGTTCTTGCCATTTTTTTTCTGTTTAAATGGCTTTCACTGATTCAGTAACATCCTTCCCCTTCGGCAAGGTATAAAACTGTGGTCACGGCAGAGTTTTATTATCGAGTTTTATGTAGGTTTCATCGTCCATGATAACACACCCCGATTTTTGGCCCGCAGTTTGTCGTACAGCTTTCGAGCCCCTGGTTTCATAGATTCAGCCTGTTTGGTGCTTCGTTTTTGCTGCTTCTGCTTCCGACGAGTCTGCAGGCCCAGGTTCTTCTTGGCACGGGTAACATTAGTCGCCAAAGGACTTAGCTTTTTCGCCACACCTCAGACTGATGCTGAAGGATGACGCTTGAAATAGTCCCTTACCTTTCAGTCGATTGTAAGATCAGCGGGACCGGGGTTTCTACCCCGTCTCGGGGAATCTACGCAAGAGCACTGTTGTGCCTACTTCCGTAATGTGATTTGAACTGCTCCGACACTCAAACCTTCTCCCTTAGCTAATTTTCTGATTGAAAGACCACTGACGGTGCATCGTTTGTGCACAATCCGTTTGCTATGCACGGGAGAAAGACCACGCAGTTTAGAAGTTCCGTGCGAAAAATTAAAAAAAATGACAACATTAGTTTAATTTGGATGAAACAACAGGACGCATTGAATACGGCACGAATTTTGAATTCACGGATAATCATTAGTGTATTTATAATTATCGGAACAGTCCATATTCTGGCCATATCTACGGAACCATATGACCGATTCAAAACTAATAGTACAAAACCATTCTTTGGAGCTGAATATCTTTCATTTGGTATGTAAGTTATCGTACATAATATAGTTAAAACACTATAATTTTGGCCACATTAAATTGTCAGACGAGTTTCCAAAATCGAACGGATATCAGGTTTGTACCAGATTTCTTTTGGGATGTCTAGCGCCTTTCAGATAAACTCTTCATTAAGTTCTAGTGTGTGTATATGGGAGGTGCTGTTTAATCTAACATTGGTAGCAATGGTAGTACAGAAGAAATCTAATTGCAACAATCCTTTAAGTGACCTTTGAAAGCAGTTTTCAGCCGGAAACTAGAATCCCAAGTAAAGCATGTATTCAACAAACATGCACACACATCTTTATTCACGTAAATTAAACCGATTATCGGATTTCCTTGAAATTTTCAGGCAATAAAAAACTAATTATGAGTTATGATTTCTAAAAATGTTGCACCACTTTCCAGGCTATTTGACTGTCCATAGGACCACTTTTACGACCATTTCCTTTCTTCCTTCGGGCACTAAGACGCTCCTTAAAGGTTTTTATCACACGAGACACAGTTGTATTCGCAATTCCAAGCTGTTCAGCGATGCGTCGGTGAGACGCCTCTGGGTTTTAATTGTAGGTGCACGCAATTTCTTGTTTCGACAGCATGACTGGAGCTACTGTTTGAATTGCAATGAAACTTGACAGATGTAAACTTTACACTATGAATAAGATTTGTTTGAATTTTCAGGTTTTTACTCATATGATTTAAGAGCTACAATAGATTTTCGGTGAGCCATTTTTATCGAAAACACCCTTTCGCACACAATGGTCAAAAATAGTTGCAGAACTTGGTGGTGATTAGATTGAGTCACAAAACCGTCACCTCAACTGGTTGGTAACAAGTGTACTACTAGGCAAGTGAAAGCTCTATTTCAGATCCAGTAACCCATTTCAAAATGTCCGGAGTTTCACGCCCATTCCCAAGGTTATTTTCACAAACAACAAGCGCTGTATGTGAAAATACATTAGTAGCTACAATGCACATCCAAATTTAAGAGTTTAAAATTTCCAAATCATTATTATGTCTATTATTATATTATTATATGTAAATATGTTGTATGTTGTATCGAAAAAATCAGAAAGATCTCACCAAAAGACGCTGCCAAAAGCCAACACTAGCTTGTAGAGCCGTAAATATGAAAATTTTCGATAATAATTTGTAATCCCAAGTAACATTGCCAAGACCATCCAGCTTCATTAAGATTTATTAATGTTTTATGAAATCCACTAGAAATCAAATCGGTTTTATTATGGCATCAAGAGATGCCAATAGGTTTCAAATTTAGTTAGGTTTATAAGGACCTACAGCTTCTTTACAACGATCTTAAAACCTTGAATGAATTTTAGAAAAAATTTACTCCTATCAAAGGTATTATTTGACTTTATAGACTCATAAAAGCTGTTTTGAAATGCCGTTTTAGGACTCATTTTTATTATCTTATTATGATCATTTGAAAAAGCATTTCAGAACCGTTTTGCCTCCAGTAAATGCATTAAATGGCTAATTGGCATTGAGGAGAGCTAAAAAATGACCATATATATTTTTATAGTAGCCATTGCTGAGATAAATTGGCTTTTTCGCAAAAATTTTTCTGCCAATCACCATATGGAAATATAAGAAACAATTGAAATGTGTAAAAATAAATACACCAAATTTTAAATGTAATACAATTGAACTGTAGATCAGAGACCAGCTTTGGTATTCTTTCAGATAACCTTATTGAATTCCATCAATTTTCAAGAGTTTTATGATTAATTTACTGAATATATTTCTTTCAATTTTGTTTTTGTAGTTGTAAACTCACATAATTTCGAGGCGCATTAATTTTCGGTGCTTATCGTGCCAATATTCACCACAAAATTTAATGCGCATATAATTTGAGCATAATACGCTATAAAAAAACTCAATTTGTTTTATATATTTTGTTATCAAAGATAATTTCCGCAACACTTTTTTCTCAGCCATTACCCTAGCAAAGGAAAATAACAAGCTGATATCATATGAGTAACAAGATCTGTAATC